>JAKSZP010013963.1:0-27745 GCA_022478985.1 Massospora cicadina | reverse complement strand
TTTTTGTTTTGTTGTCCCAAGATTTGCATTTGGCTAAACGTGCTATCAAGCTGGTGCATGACAGCATCTCAGTCTTGAAGGAGTTCATCTTGGTTTTTGAGCACCGTGTCTAAGGTAAGTTTGAGTTCCTCATATCTGGCTGGTGCAGTGCTCCATGAAGATTCCCCAGAAACACAGGCTGTGTAAGGCATAGCTGGTGACTGGAGTTTGAGAGTGTTTGGTGGTTGATCAATGGGCCCCCTGTAGTGAGCACCACTGTTATAAATTCAGATGGTATTATTAGGATCTGCCATTTTTTTGTACAGGTTGAACCCACTGAGCAACAGATAGATGATGTGGGGATTGTCAGTCCTTTGGACACACTTGAAATTATACTAAAATAGGATCAATTGCCCCAATCAACTATTTTTATTTATTTTTAATAAATACAGCAATTTTCTGCTGCCCCATTCTATCTCTACTACTAACAACCTCCTTCTCTCAATTTTTATCTCACTTATATACAGTGGCTTCAGGCAATACTGCTCTCATAGCTTGGGCTATTCTATTCCACCAATTCACCTCAAATTTGGCTTGTTATTCTCTAATCCTCTATCACCCTAATTATAGGTGATTTACTTTGTATTTGTCAAATGTCAACATCACCTTACTGTCATATATAGAGGTGATCCAATAATAACCCATTATATCCTAATATCACCTTATCTTGAGGCACTCAATTAATTGTAACTGATATAATTTTTGGTAGATTCTTCCCAATCCACCCTAGCTGTCCCACAATTATTGTCCAGTCATATTGGAATTGTGACAAAAATAATAATAAGCTGAAGTTGAATAGAACTTGATTTTGATCTGGATCTGGATCTCCTTTGTTTTTATAAAAACTAGTGAATTTTTAGGTGGAATTTAGTGCCCAACTCCTTGGTTGGTGCCTTAGTAATGAAATAGCAGCCATTGCTGTTGAAACTCCCTTAAGGTCTCTTCCAGTAATGGGATTCTCCATTGAGATAAAGATTCCTCTATTGGATATCACAGAAATATAAAATGGAAAGAGCAAGAGAATATGTCCCTAAAACTTTCACTCAATCACAGCAAACTATCCTTTATTTGGTTAGTGACCAGCTTAGGTAATAGGACTCTTTACCTATTATAGCAGGGCATGAACCAACTGATCAATTTGCTAGTTGTAGGTAGCTTCACTCACCTTGCAACTTGCTCATTAAATTCTTAATAAGTCAGTGATGAAACCTGACTAATCCCAATTGATTCATCTGATAGTTAATCCTTGATTAACTATCAGATGAATCAATTTCATTGGCCACTCTGCCCAACAGAATCTTAGGCATTTGTACGGATTGACCCCAGCAGATCTGAACCTGGCAATTCACAAAATCTGCTGACATCATTAAACTGATATCAAAATCATCCACTAGTGGGACTTATCCCCCAGAGAACTAGAAGATTCTCTAACCTAGGAAGCTGTAAATATGGGCAAAGCCCCAACAATTGCTTATGCTGTATCTACATGCTCAAGGTATAAAATACTAGCATTTTCATTATCTAGGTCTGGCTATAAGTTAAAATATCAGATAACTTTAGATTTTGAAAGAGTGCTTTATTAACAGAAAACCTATAGAGGTGTTACTTAGGAATGAAAGCTTAAAGATTTATCCAAGTCAATTAGATATAACCCTTTGTAGACTGAGAATTAATCTGCATATAAGAGGGTTAATGTTGCAAGCTTGAGGTTGTAGATAGAGAAATGAGTAAAATTTTATTATGATTATCATGATATATGTGGTTATACTTTATAGAGGTACCTTTAAAATTTTATGCGTATAAAGGCTTTGTTTAATATAGTAATCCTTTACAAGCAAAGCCAGTCAAATGATGTTGCTCAGGCATATTATATTTAGTAGCCAGAATGATATAGACAAACAATTTTTAGCTATAAGTTGATTATAAGTCACCTCACTTGTGATTGCATAATCTATTGTGGCGTTTAGTAAAGTTTTTTAGTATAATAGCTGACCTTTTTAGGATACCTTTATGGTAGCGTGGTAAAACCACAGATCTTAAAAAAGATGCTAGACTTTGTGATTAAGACCGACATGTTTATATAAGAGGTTTGTTTTATTGACGGTTGGATTAAAAAATCCATTAATTATAGTTGCTAATACAGAGTCACAGTTAAATACGAACAACTTACCCTACATAAGTCTATGAATCAGTTGGTGCCCTGTTATCACTATATCGAGCGGTCTATCTAAGCAAACTTAAGCCAGGCCACCATGCTTTATACCAAGCTGAAGGGTGATTAAAGTATGCAAAGTACTATAGACACTAGAAAGTGATAAAAATGAAGTTAAACTGTTGGACTGAAGGTTAACATTGGGTAAATCAATTAATCTATGCAGCAACGGCTAAATGGTCAATCATAAGTAATGGTACAAAGCCGAGGTTAGTTTTGTTATTAGGTTTTATCAGAGTCATTTGACAGATCTATAGCTCTTACTCAAGGTACTTGCTTTATAAACTCAGGCGGGTATAATTGTAGGTTTGCTGTAGCTATAAAAGGCCTCAACGATCAACCTTATAAAGATATAAGAATCACCTGTAATTAATTAGCGTCATGAACTAATCATTTGGAAACTAGCTACCTTTAGCATCTTGTATTAGAGGTGGATCAGCTTTTCCTCCATAAAGAGAAACTGGACACTTTAACTAAACAGCTGGATGCTTAAAGTACTTTAAAAAGCAATTTAAACGACTAAACTTGGACCAATCTAAGCATATATACAATCAAGCCAATATGAAGACTTGTAGTGATCTCAAGCTATCACTCTTTACATTGTTTAAGTATATACTCGCACGTTTTTTGCATAAAAATATTTACCAACTCATATAATAACCTAAGAGCAACAAAGTAACGATGCCTCGATTCCATCTTCCTACGATGCTTTAATTAGGTGAGGTTCCTATTGAGAGCAGCAGATCGTACAACCTATAAGAACTTTGAACCTTATAACTCAACTTTAACCATATTTGAGATTATATATATAATTTAGGGTAAAAACTGTCAAGATTGAGTTTGATATTATAGAAAGGTTGGTAACTAGAGTTAGCAAACTTTGTATAAAGTTGTACAGAAGTTAGAGCTAGCGCATAAGGATGGCATGCTCAAAGTGAAGTGAAGATCTCTAGCTTTACCTTGATAAGGTATAAGTGAAAGGATAGAGCACTACCGTTGGCTTAACCCCAATAAAGTAAATATCGGTTGATGATAACACCTCACCATAGTTCGGTATCAATGTATAAACGTATACAGATGCTTGAACTCATAGATGTGGAAGCTAGCTTAATACATTTTATAAGATTTCCCTAGCGGTAATAATACTAGCTTTCGCGTGGCACCTTTGCTTCGGAGGCCAACCCGCCTTGAATCTTAACTTTTTTACAACTATACTGAAAGGAGCTAAGTGGTAAAAGTTGATTAAACGTTGTCATACTCGATTCTAAAGTGTGTACTCTAGCCTACAATAAGTTTTAGGTTCAAGTTACCAACACAAACAAAGCCACTTATCTAAATAATCTTATAAGATGATGCTTATTAAGGGCATATATTATTTGTTGGGGTTTACAGGTGTAGGTTATGAGTGGCTCCAAAATTAACTTCAATAGGCCGATTCATACGATGCTGAGCAGATCTATAGAAAGCTACATTTTTAACCCAAGTTAAAAATTAGTTAAAAGCTAATGTGTGAAATAGCCAACGAGATTAAATACTTGACCCTTGAACGCAAAACGTAACTTAAAGCTAAAATGGACGGTAGAATAACAATTCGTTCAATTTTAAAACAAGAGATTAGGCTATAAAATCAGTCCCAAAATTGTGATATGCACCATCTTAAATTTTAATAAGGAATCAACGCTAAGCTTAGAAATAAAAAAATTCAGGACAAAAGCCTATGGTTTGACATAATCTTGTATAGAGCTCACCAATATTAGAAATAAGTGGGTGTAAAAGCTGACTTAAATAGAGTTCTAGATGGATATGGTAGCTGCTGAAAATCAAACTTTAAACTGTTAAGTAAAGAATGATTAAATAGAAAGAGGATATATCAAAGACATAACTTAAGTTTAAGTCAATAATAATTCACATAATAACTTAAGCGTACAAGGTTTAAGGTAGATGGAATCAAAGAAACGATAAGAAGATGTAGTTGGAACTTATCAATTTAATAAACGTTTATAAACATATTGGCCGAGGAAACTTTATAGCCATACTTTAACTTAGTTACAACAAATATCAGTTTGATATAAAGGCTATGATAAGCGATCTATTCTATATCCCCTTCGCCCAATGGCTTAAGGGTTAATTAGACCTTGTGAAGCTATCCTATTGGCTGCTTTAGTCAATTTGCCGTGAAAAATCAACTTTAATGGGGTTTTATTAAAATTAATTTATCGAAAGGTGCTTATTTATTAAAAGAAATATTAAAATTAATTTATCGAAAGGTGCTTATTTATTAAAAGAAATGTTAAAATTAATATATCGAGAGGTGCTTATTTATTAAAAGAAATGTTAAAATTAATATATCGAGAGGTGCTTATTTATTAAAAGAAATGTTAAAATTAATATATCGAGAGGTGCTTATTTATTAAAAGAAATGTTAAAATTAATTTATCGAAAGGTGCTTATTTTTTTTTAGTACTAGATGGTCCCAACTCGAAAGGTGCTTATTTATTAAAAGAAATATTAAAATTAATTTATCGAAAGGTGCTTATTTATTAAAAGAAATTTATCGGGAGAAGCTTAATAGATCAAAAACCTTCCCAGCTTTTCCTGATACCTTACAAATTCCACCCCTAAGCTTTTTTCTACAAGGGTGCTTTTGATCTGGCGAACGGATTAGCCCATTTAAAAACGAGAAAGCTCTACCACCTTTAACCAGAGGACCTATACGAGTTTAAACATGGAGATCGATACCAACCCCATCACCGAAGTTACCGGCCCCGAAACTTGCCCCACCCATCGAACGGCCAAAAGGACCAAGGCCCACGCTAAGGTGGGGCCATCGACCACCGCCTCCAAAATCTTCCACCCCATCAAGGCCGTCGGTTACGTATGTAACCACGTCCCCTTTTCACTTCAGATGCTAGGCCAAGCCGCCTTCTATACCACCTCCATCGGCCATAGGTTCCAGGTGTTCGAGGTACTTAGAACTTTAATCAACCCTACCCCCCGTGTTATCGCACCCATTTTACAAAGCGGTTCGCTCTAACGTACCCATTTAGAATGATAAACTCGGCGTGGTTATGGTGGGTAAGTATAAGTGCACTTTTGCCGTTTTGTAATTTGGCCTTAACGTAGGTTGTGTTTTAGGGAGGCCGGTGGAAACCCCCATCAACGCGATTACCACCCGGCGCGAGTCGACCTTTGTCGCCGCGGGGAACAAGATCTTCAAATTTCACCGGAACGAGCAGGTAGGTGGGGTTTACCCGGTATCCCATAGGGTGGATAGATGCGCTTCCAACGTAACCCTCAACCCGTCCAAACCTGCACTTTGTGCAAAGGTTATCTGATGCTATCGTTGAAATTTATAACTTGGTGCCGTTTTGGTACTTTTATTTTGATAAGGGGGATTGTAGCTATGTGTTTAAGGGGACAGAACCCTTTCCCGCCTTTGCACGTTTTGAGCCTTAGGTTTAACTTCCGATGCAGGTGAGTGCCTGGACATCCCCACTCCCGGGAGACATCTTCCATCTCGAAGTCTTTGGCAACCACCTGCTTTCCCTCACCGAGGACAACGTCTTCCAGCTTTGGAACTTTGAAACCGGGGGTAAGTTGGGCTTATGAATTTGGGGGCCGTGCCAGGTCGGTTCCGATGGGCGCCTTCTTTAAAGCTTTGGGGAATGCGTGAAGAATTATATTTTTAGTTCGGAATTAATAAGCTCGGAAACGCGCGTAAAGCTAGCCGAGCGGGTTCATCTTAGAAGCGTCTGAGCCGCCTTTAGATTTGCGATATCAGGTTACTGACCCGACCTTACTAGAGCTCTACACCGATATCCAGTTCCATCCGGAGAGCTTTAACGTCACCTGCGTGGTTCACCCCGCGACTTACCTCAACAAGGTGGTGTTTGGCAGCACGCAGGGCGCCATGCAGCTCTGGAACATCAAAACTAGGTGGGCTCGCTCTTAGCACCCTAACCGCCCTTAAAGGAAGCTGATCTATACGTTTAAACCCTTCGCCTCGCCCATCACGTGCCTAGTTCAGTCGCCGGTTGTGGATGTTCTAGGGATCGGACTCTTGGACGGAACCCTGCTATTGTACAACGTCAAGCTGGATAAGCTGCTGATCAGCTTCAAGCAGGTGGGGAAGGTTTCTGCCATCACCTTCCGATCAGATGAGCAACACCACATGGCGTCCGCGAGTATGAACGGCGACATCGCCATCTGGGACCTTGACTCGCGGAAGCTCTTCCACGTCATCAAGAGGGCCCACACCGGCAACATCCCCTCGATCCAGTACCTCAATCACCAGAATTTGTTGGTATCCTCCGGGGCCGACAACAGTCTGAAAGTAAGCCGCCCCCCTGCCTAACTAAAACGGTAGCAATGGATCTTTGACGGCCACGACCACATGCCCCGCCTGTTTAAATCTCGCGGGGGCCATTCGGCCCCGCCCACCCAGATTCGGTATTACCACGGGGGCAACCTTATGAGCGCTAGCCAGGACTGTACCCTGCGTCAGTTCTCCTGCTTTAAGGATAATCGCTCCAAGGAGTTCAGCCAGGGGAAACTTGGGAAGATGGCCCGGGAGTACGACGTGGAGGTCGCGTCGTTACGCCTGCCGCCCATCACGCAGCTTGCGGTGCACAACGCCCAGCAGAAGCGGTTTGACAACCTCTTGACCGTGCACCTGGGCCAGGCTGGGGTTTGTACTTGGTCCGTCCTGCGCGGCGCCATCGGCAGCCACCTGCTCACCCCGCCGGGTACCGCTTTGCCGAAGGCGGTGGCCATCAGCCAGTGTGGTCACTTTGGGTTTGTAGGCACCGCGGCGGGGGAAGTTCACCTTTTTAATCTGCAGTCGGGCATCCTCCGCAAGTCCACGCCTAGCCATCGGGCTCATCAACGGCCCGTCAGCGCCATACTCCCCGATGGCGCCAACCGTCGGTTCACCACAGCGTCCATTGACGGCACCCTCAAGGTACGGTGATGGTAGGTCCGACTATATTCCAGGTGTGGGATTTCTCTAGCTTTGACTTGGTCTCAACCATCCAACTCGATTCGCCCGTCTTCCATGCCGTCGCCCACCCCGACACCTGCCTCGTGGCCGCGGCCTGCGACGACGGCACCGTCCGCGTAGTCGATACGGAAACCTTAAGGGTGGTCCGCCACTTCAGCGGCCACTCTCACCGGCTCACCGACTTGGTACGCCCTTGCGCCTTACTTTAATAGAATGTTAGGCCTTCTCAGTTGACGGCCGATGGATCGTATCGTCGAGCTTGGATGCCACCATCCGGACGTGGGACGTCCCCAGCGGCCATCCCATCGACGTGTTCCGGGTGGACAGCGTCGTCACGTCGCTCCACTTCTCCCCCTTTGGCGACTTCTTGGCCACCACCCACGCGGACCATGTCGGCATCTTCCTCTGGTCCAACAAGGCCTTTTACGCCGACATCTCCTTCCACGCCCTTTCCCCCACCCACCTGCCGCAGGTGGCGCCTCTGCCTGCTAGCCGCCCCGACGAGGCGGGCGACGAGGAGGCCGAAGAATGTGAGCCCGCCCCCGAAACCCCCGACCAGGACCTCTACCAAGATGCGGACCAGATCACCTCCGAGATGGTGACTTTATCTAGGGCGCCCTGGTCCAAGTGGCAAAAGCTGCTCAATCTAGCCACCATCAAGCAACGTAACAAACCCATCGCCCCGCCCAAAAAGCCAGCCAAGGTTCCCTTCTTCCTCGCGACAACCCAGGGCGTCAACCCCAAGTTTGTTGCCCCCAAGCCGGTAACGTCGGAAACTGCGGCTGAGGAGGAGCCCTCTCACGTGCTCTCGCTCGGGGATGCGATCGAATCTGAGCTGCTCGCGACCATGGGCCAGGCCCTCCGCACCCAAGACACCTCGCGCCTGCTCGAGGCGATGGAGGGGCTGGCGCCGCCGCAGATCGAGCTTGAGGTTAGCCTGCTCAGCCCCCGTTGTGCCTTCGCGCAGTTCCACACCTTCCTCGAGGCGCTGGCCCTGCTGCTGGAGGCTGGCGTCGGGTTCGAGATGGCCCACGCCTACCTCCACGTTTTCCTCAAAGCCCACGGCGACCTCATCGCCGCCAACCCCGGCGCCTTCGAACGGCCCCTGGGCCGGCTGCTGGCGGCGCACGCCCCGCGGTGGGGCCGCCTATCTAACCTTTTCCATTCTACCGCCGCGCTGATGGACTTTGTACGCTCCAAATAGATTTATGTAGAGCTTAACCCTATACGTTTGTGGCTCGTCGCCCTGGCTCGCGCGCCCATTGAAGGTGTAGAGGTTAGTGTGGCGGTAGTTTTAGTTGCAAAAAATGTGATTTGCTTAACTTTTGAAACACAGTTGGCTGGCATTCACTGCTGGTCGGTATTATCGGTGTGAGGGGCAAGTTCTGGCAGAAAAGCAAAATTGAATATTGGCGAAATGGGATGATGGATAGATTATCCGCTTCTAGAAAGGTCAGAGCGTTTATAGACGTCAGAGAATTTGGTTTTATCTTAACGCTACAAGCTTACCATCCAAATTTCTAAACTGCTGGGAGGTTGAGATTTTTACTCGCTTTTCTTCAACCAACCTTGTATGTGTTGGAACCTTGCATCCTTCATCTAACGCACTTCCTGGCATAACCTAAAGGTGAAATTTTGCACGGTTGTTAAGGTCATTGGCAATACAATTGTTTCATGGTATTTTTTAATTTTTATAGCAAGATGAAAAGTTTTATATGTAAGAAGTGAAAATTTATATGTTTAATGGTAATCGGCCTATCGCTACAGCTGAGCAGTTTGATATTCGGTTGGTTTAATTGCTTAAGTTTGCCAAGTGGTGGGTGGCCATTTGGCTCTATCAAGTCGATCATCTTAGCCTTCCTAAACGCCTCTTAAGCTTGGAGTAGGGATTTTTAGGGGGTGTCAATATCAAGGAATATTAAATTGTTTAAAGGTGTAAACGGGCAAACTTTCAGTAAAGCGGGGCTAGAAGGCTCAGAATGGCCTTCTGTTTGATAAATTATTAATGGTATACTGATACGGTAAATGTTCTTTAAATTACTAATAGTATACTGATATGGTAAATACTATCACCAATATCTTTGGATGCTTCTTTTCTATGACTACTGATCCTACTCTCAGGACTTTGGGAGTTCATCTAACCTTGAAATAAGATTAGGTTACCTTCAATTGTGGCAGTATGCCAAGGGTAGCTTTTATGCTCATGGTTGGGCTAAACTCGCCCCACTATACTAGACCCTAAAGTCATATAAGGGGGTTAGATCTAACTTGCAATTTTTTGATCCAAATGGTATCATCTAGTTAAGTTAAGTACCATCCACTAAAATAATCTTCATCATAAACTTTAAAATTTAATGGCTTACCAGACTCATTTAACTCTACTTAACCATTATCTTTTTTAGCACTAGTGGTGCCCAACCTAAAAGGGGGAGTCACCACGCATCTCTACTTAACCAATATCACTTTATCCAATGATCACATATCAACTGAGAATATTTGTATAGCCTCAGTAAATTTTCGGGCCCCCAAATCAACCAACGTACCCTATGAAACCTGACCCTTTTAGATTCCCTTAAAAGTTGTATACTAGTGGCCAAATAGGATACCGATGCTTGGTATAGCTTAGCCATATATAAAAATTTATGTGTCTGGTTATTATTCAGCTAATAACCCCTATAAACTTATTACTTGCACAGGCTCAGTTCTTGTACAAATTTATCCATATTATATAGTTATTTGATATTGGTTGATAATATTATGATGAATATTATCCATAGTTAAATAGAATTCTTAGATCTCAGCCCAAAGCTTGGCCAGTATTTCCACTCAAAATACTTGTGATCTCAAAATAGGGATTTAATCCTTGTACCA
Source organism: Massospora cicadina (assembly GCA_022478985.1). Lineage (NCBI taxonomy): Eukaryota > Fungi > Entomophthoromycota > Entomophthoromycetes > Entomophthorales > Entomophthoraceae > Massospora > Massospora cicadina. Next base: position 17,624 of record JAKSZP010013963.1, on the reverse strand, counting down.
TCTAACCCAATCTTCTCTTAGATTCCCTGGTGACAGTTTCTCCAGTTTGCTATATTTGGCAGCAATCCCTGATTTGTTTCTGCTTCTTCTCTGGATCCCCGCACAGATCCTTACTCTCTTCCTTAAAGAGTCTCCCAATTATTGTACACAGTAATAATATCACTGAGAAAGAATAGGACAATTGAAAGCTGACAGAGTATACTAAACTGGCATATCTACTATATACTGTATAAACTATAAACTGTAAACTATTTTTTATTATGAGTGAATTCTAGGGAATTTATAGTGGGGGATTTAGTCATCTAACCCTTGGTTGACACCTCTCTAATAAAATAGCAGTTGTTGCCATTGAATCTTCCATACTCATCTCAGCAGCGATGGTCTTCCCCATCTTGGCTAGGATTCTGTCATTGGGTATCCTTGAGACCTAAAATAGAAAAAGAGTCAGAAAATGTATCCCTAATGTTTTCTTCTCAATCTAAGTGAATTAACCATATTTGGCAAGTGTTCTGCTTAGGAAATAGGACTTGTTACCTATTAAGGCAGGTCATGAACTAACTGATCAATTTGCTAGTTGCAGGAAGCATCACTCACCTCACAACTTAATCTATAGATTTCTAATTTGTCAATGATGAAACCTGACCAATCCCAATTGGTACACCAGATAGTTAATCACTATCAGATATTCCTATTTTATTGGCAACTCTGCCCAATGAGATCATAAGTATTCATACGGATCAATCCCCAATGGATCTGACCAGGCAAATATCCCAAAATCCCTCAAACATAGTTGCTCCAAAATCAGGGTCAACCAATTTCCAATTCACCTTGCATTGGGAATTATCCCCTAATGATTCCAGGTAATCTAGCAGGCTGGGAATATGGGTAAAAATCCCAACACATCCCCCTCTTACCTAGATTTCCAGCAAAAAAAGGACCAGGGTAGGAGAACACCTCATAGACACTCAGTCAAAACACTTCATTTTCTCAAGTGGAGTACAGTTGTCAATACTTAACGCTGTTCAGGATGACCTTTGGCATGCAGCTCTCTTCATCTTCCTCCTTGCTACTGCCTACTCAGAGTGCAGTCCCCACAATCTACTGTCATATCAGGCTGATCAATTTACTCATGATGATAATAGTCCCAGGATCCAGTTACCCCCTCAGGGTATATGACCTGCTGTCATATTCAGGATTCTTGGTCTGGCATCCTCAATTTCCTGATTTTCTCCTTATCCTAGATGGGAGACTCTTGCTGTCAATGTTCATTTCATGGCCCAATTAAGAATGCTTATTTATGTTTGCCCTTGTTATTTTTCTCTCATAACCTCTTGGCTCATATCATTCTTATTTCTTCTCTGGAGAGCTTATCCCATTAATTTTGAGATTGATTTCTCTGAAATTGGAGCTTAATTGATTGTAGAGTGCATAATGTTGACTATCATATAAGTCTGACACCCCCCTTCTTAACCATCTTTTATATCTAATTCTGAGTCACAGTATTAACAGCTACTCAACAGTTTGTCTGATTAAGATCTTCAGCTCTTCCAGAAGATAAGTTGGGATGCATGATGGAACCTCTTCTATGGTCCTTCCAGGACTCATAAACCTAGTCTGGCACCAGTGGCTAGTCCTTCCATGGAACTACTGGAAACAGTAACCAACCCTTTGGAAACCAGGCTAGTGATCATTTTGAATGACTTGTGGCCAACTCTCTCTCTGTCATTGATTTCAGAGTTGGATCTAAAACTCTCCTAAATTTGGCTCCTTTTGCAGATGGTCCAAACATCATCATCATTGCTCCCAAAATAATGTCCTTTGCTCTTTATTGCTCTTTTCTTGCTGGGTCAGACTTGCTTCCTGAGTTCCTCTTCTGACTCAGATAATACTACAAACCAACTGTCTTGGCCACCAAGCTCACCATTGGCAACAGCATTCATTTTGAACTTTTCTACACAGAATTGAGAGCTTAAATCACTGAGGCTTTATCCCTAGCGCTGAATCCCTTCAATATTGAATATATCCTAGATTGTGATATTACCGCTGATGGCTTTAATATGGGCACAATTTGGCGACCCCCATATAGCATCCCTTGTTTGCTGCCAGCCCATATGTCCGGTGTTCTTTATGAAGCCTATCAGCAAGCACTCAAGACTAATCTTCCATTTTTGGTACCATATTGGGATTAACCAGGGTTTTTTGCCAACTGCCTCTTTTTCTGTAATGTTGCTTCCCTCCCTGCTCCAGGGTTTCATGGTTGGCTTCTTCCAACATCTCAATTTCCCTTCCCCTAATCACTTTCTCACAGGGATCTGCATCTGCTCAATGAACTTGGTTTCATGTAGGTTTAACCCTCACTAGCATCAAATCTAACATGGATTTTGATGGGTTATTCATTCCTACTGCAATCCATCCTTCCTCCCTCAAGAGGCAACATAAACGGAATCATCCCTGAATTGAGGATAATCAATAAAAAATAACTATAAAATATATCATTTTTTCTATGCTGTTTTTTATAATCTTTTTTTCTGATATCTTTTATCAATCTTTTATTTTTTCTCTTTTTTCCATGAGACTTGGCCTTGTTTTGGTTCAGCGGTCCATCTTTTTTTATTTTTACCCCAAACTGGACCCCAGGTATTATTAAACCTACCAGTTTTCTATGGTTCAGAGGTCCTTTTTTTGGACTTAACCATCTAGATTGGTTCAGAGGTCCTTTTTTTGAACTTGGCCTAATCATCAGGACATAACCAACTTAATGGTTAATTGGTCCTTCAGAAACTCTTTTTCTTTTTTCATCAATCCATCACTTTTAATACTTATCTTGAACTCAATTTACAACTCTTCCATCCAAGAGGTTCTTGATGGAATAGGCATCCGTCACTGTCATGGCAATAATCTCAAACAGACCCAATCACAATGCATCCAGTTTGTTTCATCTCCTAAAACCATGCATATTGCAATAGGCAACTCTTTTGCATATTCAATATTCTGATAAGGCCATTCAGTTCTTATTTTCCATTAATTTTGCTTGTATCCTTTTCTTTAAAATCATATCTAATGCTTGCATTTGCATTGCAATCAGGATCTTCATCAATTGGTTCAAGTACTGTTTGCACTCATCCCCAATGTTGGTTCTACAACTGAATATAAAATTGGATGCAATGAGGCCTTCCTCCCATATAGCAATTCAAACAGCATTTTTCCTGTCACCATATGATAGCTGACATTGTAGAAGAATATCACTAAACTCAGGTACATTCCTCATGCGGAAGTTCTACCTGCAACTGGCTTCCTCAGCATCGCAGCCAGCATTTCATTCACTTATTCTACCAGTCCATTTGTATCCAGCTGGTAAGGTACAGACACAACTTCTCTGATCACTTTTATCTTGTTAAACCGCAGGATCACATGAAACGTGAATTTTGTCCCATTATCACTAAACAGGACTTGCAGGCATCCATGTTGGTATAAAACTTGATCCAGGATAAACTTTGCAGTGCTGGTAGCATCTACTTTTGCCAAGGCCTTCATATTGACCTATCTCATCAGATGGTCAATAGCAACTATTATGTACATGACTCTCCCTAAGCTCATCGTCAGCAGTTGCTTCACATCAATGGAAAGTATATGCCAGGCAAATCCATGGTGGACCAGTTATTATCCAGTTGTATTCTTATGCGGCTTTTGCAGCTGGCACTCCATGCAACAAGCTAGATAGTCAGTGATATCATAGTTAAATGACTTCCAGTAGTACTGGCAAATATGATCAGTCATTTTTCTCAGGCCTCCATGCCAGACAACCTTATGAGTGGCTTGAATGATAGCTGCTCTTTCAGATGGCTTTAAGAATAATAACTGCTTCCTGTTAATCATCTTAAACACTTGTCCAACCATGGTCTCAGTGTTTTCCATCACTTTTGAAGTGCACCTTGAATTTCTCAGGGCTAGTTCCCGATTTCTCCATTGACCATTATCTGGAATAACTCATCCATCTGTGGATATACCATATGGACTATTGGTAACTGCAATAAGCCATCCACATTCTGGTGAGAAGCCCCAGCTCAGTAAATGATCTTATAATTGTAAGCCTGTAGCTTAAATGTCCATTGGGTCAGTCATCCTTCTCTTTCTCTCAAATTATGGAGCTAATGCAATGAGGAGTGGTCTTTCACCAATTTGAAGTGCGTTCCATAGATTTACACCCAAAACTGCTTACAGGCATAGATGAACACAAGGCATTCATGCTTAGGTATGGTATAGTTTCTTTCAGCAGCTGAGAGTGTCCATCTCACATACGCCACCCAATGTTTGCCCCCAAGTTCATCTACTTGGCTTAATATGGCACCAATTGCCATCAATGAAGCATCAGTTTTATAATAAATTCTCAATTGAAATTTGGATATTTCAAAATTGGAGAATCTATTAGTTACTGGCGCAGCTCATCAAAGGATTTCTGGGCTTCTTCATTATATATGAATCCTTTCTTCAGATCCTTTAATAGATGGAATAAGGGTTTGGTAATTCTGGAAAAATCCTGAATAGATTTTCTGTAGTATCTGACCAATCCAAGGAACACTTGGATGTCTCGGACACTCTTCAGCACAGCCATCCATACAATGGCTTCAACTTCTGGGCTTGCAGCTGCAATCCACTAGAGTTATCATGCCTCTCACATATTCCAACTCTTTCTTGAAGAAGTGACACTTACTTGGTTTAATCTTCATGTTGGCTATAGAAAGTCTCTTGAACACTTCTTCCAAGTGGTGTAAATGGTCAGTAAACATCTTACTGAACACATTGATATTGCCAAGTACACCAGAATGCACAACAACTTCAAGTTGCTTAGTATAGCATCTATGGTCATCTGGAACGTTGCAGGCACATTGCATAGACCCTGGGGCATCCTCATTGGTTGGTATAGCACCTGCACGGTAATAATTACATATTTTCTTGGTCTTCTCTTGGCAAAATTGATTTGCCAATATCCTGAGATCAGAAATATCGCAGAGAAATACTTTGCTTCTCTCAATCAATCTAGTGCATCATCAATTCTTGATAGGGGATACAAATCCTTTTTTGTAATATTTATTCAGCTTCCAGTAATCAATCACCTCTAATTAGGGCTATCCTTTTTCTTTACAAATAGAACCAGACTATCCCAGGGACTTGATGATGGAACTAGAAGCCCATGCTTCATTGGTTTGCTGATTTCTTCTTTCACTACCACTTAAGCTGCCTTCAACCATATAATTGGTCTTATCCTGATTGCAAATTTTCCCCGGTATTGACCTTGTGGATCACTTCTCTTGTGAATCTCAAATTGTGGTCATCCTGAGTGAATACTTTGTCAGAATTTGCACAGAAATCAAATAATAAATTGAGTTAGGTCCTTTGAAGCTCACTTAAGGTGGTGGACAGATGTGGATTTCACACTGAAACCTAAAATATAATAATATAGAACTTAACCTTTATTAGAGGTTCAGAGGTCCAAATAAATCTCCTAATGTTGGAACTTAACCAGTTGGCAATGGTTCAGAGGTTCCTGTTGGCTGAATAAGATAATCCTTGGATTTTGCACTGAAATCCAAGTGTAAATATGCCAAATGAACTTCAAAAAGTAGATAATACTGCAAGGAAAGTCACTTTATTATAAAAACATTTGGTACTATTTATAGTTCTAGGAAGTATAATAGATGGAGGTTAAATAAAATATCAAGGTTAATATATAAATTAAAGATCTGATAGATCAGGATAATTAGGAATAATTCAAGTCTTGCATCAAGCTTGCTTAATCCCATCAGTGGATCACTTGGAGAGTAATTCAGATTCGTTAACTGGTTTGTAAGTTCATAAGTCCAGTGCAATTGATTGGAATTGCTTGCTGCTTCATATAATAATCTTAGACCTAATATAATATAGGCCTAATAGTATAGTTAATTAAACATTATTAGTTTTAACTATAACTGAATAATTAACACCTAGTTGAGGCTTCACCCTTAATATAGGAAATCCTGACATACTTCCTGATACTTTTCAAACAATTTGAGCACCCCCTCTTGCTATCCTTCCAAAAGATCAGCGAGTTGCTCTCTATCAACCAATAGGTTGTTACTCTTGGTTACCCCAGCCAGTAATCCTATCTCATCAAGAGTCCCAAAATTGTGGAATCTCCTCAATTCAGCCATCAGGATTAGATGAACAAATGCAATGATCTGATTCTTCCTGATATTCATTGGTTTTTTACTTAAATTCAATAGAAAAACTCGAATTTCTCCATGGCCCAGCATTATTATTCCAGGAGCCACCCAAGGATCTACTCTGGACTTCTTTCAGGGGCTTTAAACCCCCCCATATAGCAGCTCAGGTATCTAAAATATCAACACCACGTTGAATATCATCTGTGATCCCAGCAGTATAATTTTTTTCTTGATCCTCAGTGGAATTTCCCAATTTTCTAGGATTTCCATTGGCATTTCTCATTGCTTCTGAAAAACTAATCGGTGTTGAATTGGGACAATGCCATCATTGTATATCAAGTTGATGGAGTTGTTTCTCCTATCCAGTGAAGCTTCTCCATCCTTCTGATAGACCAATGGTAACGTCTGACACAAAACAGTCAACATATTATCCTCAAAGTTGTATTCAACTCCATACTTGTGTAGAAAATTGATCCCAATCAGAATGTCATAGTTTTGCTTGGCCAAAACTATTGCTGGTGCAGTTACCACCAAGGATCTTATTGCAGTGGTAAAGTGCTATAGGAACCCCACATGAGATGGTGGTATTCAGCCCAGCTGTCCCATACTCCTTCTTGTGTTATAAGTCAGATGAAAGCTTCATCCTCTTCATCAACTTGGTTGAGACAATGTTAATGGCACTCCGCTGTCAACAATCACCCTCACTCATACTCAATTCACTTGTATATATATATGTACACTCAGAGTATTGAAGTCTAGTTTTTACTGAATGTGTAGAAGCGTTATTAGCTGAATTAGGGTGTGAATGATTTGTGGCAATAAATCAGGAAATGCTTCCTTTATTGCACTGAGGGGGATTGATAGGTTTGCCTCATCTAATCGGACTTTGGACAATTCTTTAAAATTATTGGCAGCTCAAATCTTGTTTGCCAGTTGTTGAGTATATGGCCAGGCAACTTCTTGATTATCTCGGGGTCAATTACCTTCACCCCAGATCTTATTACTGTGTTTACATCCAAAGTGACTGCTTAATACAATTGATATTGTATATCTTTGTCCATGAACAGATCAATGATGTCAATTTTCTCATTCATGATATTGGGAGGAACAGGCTTCTCCACAGCTCTAGACTGTTCTCTGTCTAGACTGCAGACCCTTTTCCTGACTCCTTTATGGCAGCATTCTTTTTTTTGATCAAGTTGGTTTGTTCCTTCAGCTTCTTGCAATGTACTGAAAAATATTAATTCCCTCCATCTTGGTAGCAGACCTTCTCTTTCTTAATCATCCATCTGAACTCTTCAGGTTTATTCCCTGGCATGGTTCAGTTATTCATCTCTTTAGCATCTTCTTTCCCCTTTGCAGGATTTAAATTGTATAATGGGTTGGATTTGAAACTTCTGTTTGGGGCATCAAACGTTGCTCCCAAGATTTTCAAATTATCTATCATCTGAGAGGTAGTAATTTCTGTTGCAAATACTGAAGACATTGCTCAGTGCAAATTGCGATAGGGCTGAAGGGCCACTTGTAATGTGATTATAGCATCAAAGTCATCCAGTACCTTCACTCCAACCAGGATTTGTGACTCCTGGTAAAACCAATCTGCAAAGATTGCTAAAGATTTATTTTTATGGAACTGGATGCCCATAAACTTTTGTTTGCACTTTGAACATGTGCGTCGGGCTCCCAAATTCCTTCATTATGACCACTTTGGCCTCTGCGTACAAACAGCTATCCCCCTTCAGGTGGGGCAACACTAGGTTGACAGTTAGTGTCTAGGAAATTCATGGCCATCAACGCCTTTTGACAATCACCATAGCCATACTTAGTCATATCAAACAGTTGGAAAAATTCTGGGGCATTATCCCAATGGAAAGTCAGTGATTTTGGCATTGCCTAAAAGTTCCTCCAAGGTATCTCTAGATGATTCTGTAGGTTCTTCCACTCAGTTCACTTGGGGAATGACTTTAGCGTCATCTCTGAAATGGCAGCACAAGTGGGCGGCATGTTTCTTGGGGTATAAAACTTCCCAATTATCATTTGGGGGCTTCTTTCTTTGGCATCAGTTGCTGCATATGGTTCACAATTGCATTTGTGAGGTTTTAGCTCCTCGACCTGTTTGAGCTGTCACTCAATGTCAGCCCTGAAATTTCTAAAATGAATGAAATTTGCTTCACACTCCATTTTCAGATACAAGAACTCACAAATTAAGTCCCCTTCCTTCTTTTTTAATGAAGTTATTTTTCTAAGTAACTCATTCCTGAAACTTGTGACATTATTGATCTCTTCCTCCATCTTGGTGACTCATTCTTCCAAGGCTGCAAATTCTCAATGATCCGCTGAGTTTATAGCGTTTTTGATTAATGGTGGCTAGCTCCATCCATAATTTTCTTAACTTATCTTTATATGACATCCTTCTTAGTTCTTCTACTCAACTACACACCTGTAGTGAGCACCACTTTGTAAAAATTTAAGTGTCTGTTTATTATTCAGCCAATAACCCCTAAAACTTATTACTTGCACAGGTTCAGTTCTTGTGCAGTTCATCTACATTGTATAATTGTTTGTTATAATCGGTTGACAATAGTATGACAACTATTATTCATAGTTGAACAGAATCCTTAGATCTTGGCCCAAAGCTTAGCCAGTATTTCCACTTAAAATACTTGTGATGTCTCAAAATGGAGATTCATTCCCTCATATCATCTAACCTGATCTTCATTTATTCCCTGGTGACAGTTTCTCCAGTTTGACACACAGTCAGCAGCAATACCAGATTTTTTTCCACTTCTCTGGATCTCCGCTCAAATCATTGCTCTTTTCCTTAAAGAATCTCCCAATTATTGCACACAGTAGTAATATCCCTGAGAAAGAATAGAACAAATGAAAGCTGACAGAGTATACTAAACTGTCATATCTACTATATACTGTATAAACTATAAATTATAAACTGTTTTTTATTATGAGTGAATTCTAGGGAATTTATAGTGGGGGATTCGGTCATCTAGCCCTTGGTTGACACCTCTTTGATGAAACAGCAGCTGTTGCCATTGAATCACCCATCCTCATCTCAGCAGCGATGGCCTTCCCCACCTTAGCTAGGATTCTGTCATTGGGCATCCTTGAGACCTAAAATAGAAAAAGAATCAGAAAATGTGTCCTCAACAATTTCCTCTTGATCCAAATGAACTAACCATATTTGGCAAGCGACCTGCTTAGGTAATGGAACTTGTTATCCATTAAGGCAGGTTACAAACAGACTGATCAATTTGCTAGTTGCAGGTGGCATCACTTGCCTTGCAACTTACTACTTATATTCCCAATCAGTCAGTGATTAAACCTAACCTATCTCAATCAGTACTCCTGATAGTTAATCACTATCAGATGCCCCTATTTCGTTGGCAACTCTGCCCAATGAGATCTTAAGCATTCATACAGATTAATCTTAACAGATCTGACCAGGCAAATATCCTAAAATCCCTCAAACATAGTTACTCCAAAATCAGGGTCAACCAATTTCTAATCCACCTCATATTAGGGATTTATCCCCTAGCGATTTTTAGTAATTTAGCAGGCTGGAAATATGGGAAAAAATACCAACACCACATGAGCATAATTTAACAAAAGGGTATGTTATCTTAGCACCTTCCTGGTGACTGGTTTCCTTGTTTTGAATCAGTACCTTAAAATATGGGCTGAAACCTTGCCATAAGTCATCAATGGATTGGTACAAAAGTTTTAAATGATCCGTTTACAATAAAGATTAGTCCCCATATATCATTTTGGCAAGTTTAAATCACTGTCACAATTCTGATAGGACTGGATGATAAGCCCTAAGTCATTATGGCGGAATGGGTAGATTCTGCCAATTATGATTATGAGTTATGATTATTTGAGCGCCTTAGGATGAGGTGGTATTGGGTTGGAAAGGTTATACTGAATTGCCTCCAAATCAGGCAATAAGGTGATATCAATGAATGATGAATAATGAGATATCAATGTATGATGAATAATGGGTGGATCACCTTGAACTAGGGCAATCATGAATAAAATAAATGGTGAACTATGCCAGAAACTATGAGAATATGGTGGAACAAAATAACTAAGCAAAATGGTTGGTATTGACCATGAGTTGCTGAGATATAAGTGATATGAGAAGATTGTAAGGAGGAGGTTGTGAGTAGAAGAGAGTGAGCAGACTGTTAATTCTTGGCGTAAAGTCTTGATTCCACTGAGTCAGTTTGCACAGGATATTAGCCACTGAGCAAACAAATCAGACAATACAAAGATCGCCAATAAATAGTAGAAACTTAATAAACTTTACATGGAGCTATTGCCCCTTATTTTGACCTTTAGTTAATTTACTTATTATGCAGACCTCTCTGCAACAACCTAATATCTGAAAGAAGTCCCCCATTAATCCTCCATGTAACTCATTATATCTTGATTTCCCAAGATGGATGATCCTCAGCTTGATAGTCTTCTATTCGTTTTCCCTTTCATTTGAAACTCTCATTTACATTGAATATCGGCGTAATTCCCCCATTTTCGCTGATTGGTCAACAATTCAATTGACTATTATTCATATACCCCTTTTCGTCATATCTTGAGACTCATCTCAATTCCCCCTCTGAGCTGCCGGTAGGGTTAGCATATCTTACAGTCATATCAACTTCCCAACATTACCACCCCTTTTACTGGACGATATGCTATCACTGTTTGTTTATTTGAAGGAACTTTGTGTGCACTCAGTTGATAATCTGACCCCCTACAGGTTCCTTGATGGTGTAGACATCCATGCCAGTCTCCTCAATTATCTTAAATGGGCCAACCCAGATGCTGGAGAGCTTGTTTTTCCTCCCAAAACCGTGCTGATCATGTAATAAAACGTGGTCCCCTACAGAGAACAGCGGAAGCTTGCTTCATCTCTTCTGATCGGCTGCCTGATCCCAAATCTTCTTAGAAAACTGGTAGAGTAGGCTTCTGTTTGCAGCTTGATCAACATATCTGTAAGAGTCTTCAAATTTTTCTGGGGGTCCACCCCACCAGTATCCTCTACACATGAGTAAAGCAAGGCAGGCAGAGCTGGATGTCAACCATACAGCAGTTGGAACGGGCTCTTACCAGTGGATGAATGATACCTGATATTATATGAAAACAGAGCTGTAGGTAGAAGGGCGCTCCATTCTGAGGGTTGATCCTTTACCAATTTATGGAGTATGTTCACTAGGGTTCCATTAACCCGCTCCACCATTCCATTTGATTCCAGATGATATGGGGTGGTCAAAACCCCGCGGATCGCCATCAACTCATTCAACTTTGGCAGAATGTGCAAAGTGAAATTGGTTCCATTATCCATTAAAATGAATTGCGGGCAGCTGTGGCACTGTATAACACACTCCATCATAAACTTGGCAGTGGTGACCGCGCCAAGTCATTAATGGCCTTGGCCTCCACCCATTGTGTCAAATGATCAATGGTGACAATTATATACTTGGATCAATTGGCGCTAGTTGGCAGAGGTCCAACTACATCAATGGAAATGGTGTGCCAGGCAAACTGGGGTTTAATGAGCTGGTATGCGGTCTTCTTGTGGAACAGTTTTTTACACTTGACACTTATGGCAACAACTAAAAATTTAATAATATGTCATAATGCATGCTCTCCCAATAGTATCAGGGTCACAAAAACTCCAGCGTTTTCTGAAATCCACCATGACCTACAGTCCAATGAGCATCCATAATAATCGCAGGTCTGGTCGAAGGTTTAGGAAAACTCAACGTTGAGTCTCTGAATCGTTTATATATTTCTCCTCCAAGTAGGAAAGTATCCACCCTGAGTCCGTCTAATACCTTGATCACATGTAGCGGCTCATCCTGGTATTTGTTCACCACCATCTTCTTATACATTATGTCAACTAAATCCGCTGTGATAGCAACTGTTGGCAGCTGAGAAAGACAATCCAAATTTTAATGATTTGCTCCTGGATGGTGTATAATCTCAAATTCATACACCTGGAGCTTCAGTGCCCAACTTGCAAGTCGCCCTTCCAGTTCATGAAGATTCTGCAGCCAACTCAAGGAAGCATGGTCCATCATTACATCGAATCGTGCCCCATGTAGATATACCTGAAACTGTTTGTAAGCGTAGATCACCACTAAAAAATTATTGCTCAGTAATGGTGTAGTTCCATTCGTGACAGTTCAAAATTCAACTACAAAATGCGACAGGATGCTCTACTCCATTGTGTTCCTTCTGAGATAAAACTGCTCCTATAGCAGAGAGGGAAGCATCTGTTTGCACTATGAACTGTTTATCAAAGTTGGGATAAGCAATATGGGTGCACTTGCTAATGCGGTGCGCAACACGTCAAAAGCATTCTGGCATCGTTCTGCTCAATTGAAAGAAGCATATATTTAACAACTTGAAAAGTGGGGCCCCATTACAATTGAAATTGGGAATGGACCATCAGTAATACCTGACCATCCCCAGAAACACTTGAATGTCCCACTTACTACCTGGGCGAGTCATCTTGCTTATTGCTTCCACCTTAGCCAGCTGTGGTTTAAGCCCATTTAATCCATGATGAACCTGAGGTATTCCAATTATTCTTTAAAGAATTGGCGCTTCTGAGGCTTAATTTTGATATTAGCAGCCGTGAGGCATCAAAACACTTGTTCCAAATGGGCAGGGTGTTCAGTAAACGTCTTTGAGAACACATTAATCTCATCAAGGTAAACTAAAATGCAGGACAACTTAAAATCACCTAAAATCATATCCATGGCACGCTGGAACATAGCTGGGGTGTTGCACAACCCTTGTGGCATGTGAGTTGACTGAAATAACCCTCTTGAAGTGATAATAGCACATTTCTCCCATTCTGCTGATGGCAATTTGCTCTGCCAGTACCCTGAGATCAGATCTATGGCAGAGAAATAATACGCCCCTCCCAATCAGTCCAACGCGTCATCAATCCACGGAAGAGGGCAAGAATCCTTCTTTGTTACATTATTGAGCTTACAATAATCAATAACCACTCAATTTGTGCCATCTTTTTTATTTACAATGAGCACCAGTGATGCCCACAGACTGTTCGACAGCTCAAACATCCCCAGCATAATAAGTTTATCAACCTCATCAAAGACAACCTCCTCCACTGCCTTGGAACATCTAATAGGTTGCAATCGAATGGGAAGGTGAATTCTGTATCTGTATATTATACCGCCCCTTGAGCACATCATAAATCATGATCTTCATGCGTGAAAATATCTCAATACTTGCCAAATAATGCCATAGCCTGTTCTTGCTGTTCCATCAATAATCCAGTAAGCGCTTCCCAAAAAACCACGGTCAATACACTGAGCGGAGAGCTTTTCAGTAGTCCAATATCCTCCCAGTAGCTGAAATCATAAATTTGGCGGACTTCCTCTATAGGAACAAAGTGTAAATAAGCCACCACTTGGTGCTTCTGGATCGTTATTGTCTCCTTCTGTAAATTTGCTAGCAGCGTTTTCACTTCTCCATTCCCAGGTAGCAGTAGCCCTGGAGCCACATGTGGTTTGAGCTGAGAGTGCTGGTGAGGAGCCATGATTTCTCCATAAAGCCCTTTAGGCCATCGATTTCAAGCCAAGTCCCTACTATGCACTGATGTCCAGATGGTAGGCTCAAATCACTTGCTGCCCAAAGTGGAATCCCTATGTACTCATACATCTGGTTGAGAAGGACCCTGGTCGCCACTTCAGTCATTAATAACGAACAGGAATAACTCCATCACTGTAAGCTAGATTGATTTGACTAGAGCGGAACTGCTCCATTGGGATTCCACAAGAGGTAGATAAACAGGAATCTGTTGCCCTAAAATATTAAGAGTTTCCTCCGCCATGTTTATCACAACACCAAATTTCTTCATAAATGCTGCGCCAATTAACAAGTCATAGTTGTTATTTGGCAGAACCACTACTGGAGCGGTAGCCCGGACTGACCAAAATCATAAGGGCAGCATACTATATGCTCCTTCAGACACAGTGCTATGCATCCCTGCAGTTCCGTATAATACTCAATGGTCCACATCCAGTTTGAGCAGAAGCTTAGCCACCAACTGGGTAGACTATGTTCACAGGGGCTCTCATGTCAATGATAGCTCAGATTTTTGTCTTTTGAATAAGAAATATCACAATAAGTACATTCTGAGTAAGAGGAACCATTAGTGTTTATTATGTGTACGTCTAAGGGATTAATGTTATTTAAGAAGGAGGAAATTCCCTTGCAGACCTGAGGATACTCATTAACTATTTTTTCCACTAAAATGGCTATGTTAACCCCTACTAAAGAGGCTGCAGCCGTCGAGGGATCTGTGTTACTTGTGCCAGTCAGTTCCAAGATCTGCCATGCATATGGCTTCTGCACATCCTGGCAGAACTCAGGGCTTGAGGTTGAATTTTTTTACTTTTGGAAACAGAAGCAGGGTTACCTGATGGAAGCTGTTGGTATAGCAATTCATCCGATTGAGTTCCAAATCCTACCCAATTAGAATCTTGGGAATCATTAGGGATAAGTGGATTGAACATAGTGGAGGTAGAGCGTTCCTTTTCTACGCCGCCCAAGCTTTTCCCTGCTCAGTTTCCTCGATTGGCATCACATATACTCATGTTTTACTAGGGCATTTTGCCACATAATGTCCTCTTTGGCTGCACTGGAAGCAAGTATTCATAAAAGGTTCATGTATATAGTTTACAGTGGAAGGACCAGTGCGAAAATTAATGGTATGTTTCCAAGGTCATGAATGAACTGGCAGATCATACCTAGGCCAAAAAGGGTTTGTAGATCTGTATGATGAACAAATATGTTCTGATGGTTGATAGCTTAGTCACTGTAGCCAATACTCTGAAGAGTTTGGTGTGGGGATAGCAGCTGGGTTTCAGGCTATATTAGGGGCGCTGATCGTGGCGGAGAGTCGATGTAAGGTATTCACAATTTGAATAAGTCCTGCATCTCTATACAAAACACGAGACATAACATTATATAGTTCCCAATATAGTTTGACGGCCGCCATCATTGCTATACCAACATCTTTGGCGGATAAAATGTTAGCTCTGATTAGTACATGTGCTTCCGCTGAGAAACGCTCATAAAAATCCAACAGGGTCTCGTTTTGGTGAAATTGTATAGTCAGAAAGTCAGCTTTCCAACGGGCCATCTGGTCGCAGCCCAAACATCCAGAGGACAACCACTTTGATTTCTTTATAGGATGCTGAGCTGTTTGGAAGTTAGCAGGTAACTTGATCGGTGCTTTCCACATCTAGAGCATACAGTAACAGTTTCACTTTCTGCTGATCAGAAGTCCCTTCCATGGAGAATTTGAATCACTTGAAGTAGGCATGTAGATTACTGTCATGACTGAAAGGAGGTAATTTTTTGATTCACACAGCTTCGCTTTGCTCCAGGCTCCTGCAGCAAGGATCAGGCAAATTGGTTCCAGAGCGATTTAGGGAACCACCCCTTGTGAATTATCATACAGATGGCTGGTTGAGCTAAAATTTGGCATAATGAACTCAAAGGAAGTAGAGTCGCATAGGAAATACATTTCAGCGCCTGAGGGATATTCATTAGAGGATCCATAGCGTTCTTCCACCAAATCGCCACTAAATGCACTATTCCCCCTGGCTCTGGCATACTCCTCAAAACGCTTGTTGATCAACTGCTCCGCCTTAACCAAATGGCATCTAAGCTGCAATCCTGAACTTCCCGTTGCAGTGTCACATATTGATATTGCAACTCCTTATGATATTCATGCTCTTTGTGCAACTGCTGATCCACTGCTTGTAGTTGTGAGAGGACATCTTCAATTGTATTCTGAATATGGGCATGTTGCCAGCTAGCACTATCCGCTTGTTGATTGGCGTCATCTATTTGGGTAAGGAGGGCGCCTTGTTCCCATACCAATCCCTCATTGGCTCATCAAAAGGGTATCAAGTCATTCTTGTATGTCAGCATACTCTTGGGTCTCATGGATCAGAAGAGGGAAAATTGACGCCACTCAGCCTGGCTAACGGCTTCCAATTGTGTTAAACAACAGATTAGCTGGAGATATTTGGGGGACGTTGACCAAAGGATAAGCGCGTTATCAGCCGTTTTCTGACCACTCCATTTGATATGAAGTTGGTTTACTTCAGCTGATATGAAACTGACTTGATCTGCCACTTGCTGTTCCATAAGTGTTATTTTTACCTTAAGCTGAGCAATTATGGCTTCAAGTGCTTCTGCCCATTTAGTTAAATCCATCATAAAGCGCTCAGTACTGTTTTCCAACGTTGTGATGTCCCAATCTCCATTCCGTCAATAGGCCATGTCAATCCAACAGTTCGTCAATTACCCAAGATAAATCAAAATATAACTGTGGTACCAACATTTCCAATTGATGGCGGATGTTCTCAACATGGTGTTCCATTTGTCCAAGTGACCCCTGTACCTCCAAAAAAGAGCAATCGAGGCAGTTGAGCAAAAGGTGAGTATCATTTTGCTGTGCTTGAGCGAACTGCATCACATATCCAATCTTTATATTGTGGTAATCCAACACACGCAATAGTTGGCAAATAGACAGTTGCACATAAGTGACTAGATACTCATCAATTCCACAGGTACCAAGGCGGCGAGTCAACCCCATTGTAGTTGAATCCAGATAGGACATGTACATGGCGTAGCAATTTTCTTGGTCTTGGTGATTATAAAACAGACTCAAGGCATTTCCCCCGCCTCATCTTTATATAATCAATATCCGCATAACAGCCACTCCATAATATTCTGCAGCTGCTGAGGGATCACATTCGTGTAGCCCTAGATGGTCATCCATCAGCTCAGGGCAGTTTTCTAGTTTCAGATCAATAATAACTTCATCATTACCCATTTTGGTCACAGTGAATAATATTGGTTCATTATTAGGTGCCTGTTGTAAAATTGGTGGTACTTGTGAGATTTGCCGACGGATTGTGCACAGGGTTTGACCCACTGAGCAACTAGGACCAATGATATGGTGATTGTCGTCCTCAACATGACAGAATAAAGTATATAGATAGATAATTAAATAAATATGGAGCACTCGCTCCTTCCACTCTTCTTTTATTATATATATATATAATACAGCGGACTCCCGCTGTTCTACTTACTCTTAAACTATTAACAACTTAACTTCTTAATTGTCTCATCCTGCCTGTATGGTAATGACTTTGGACGGTATTGCTTTCATGGCTTAGTAATTCACTTCGCCGTATCTCATTAGTTTCACCAATTATTCATTAATCAATTCACATTCACCCAATTTGGCTGATTCCCCAGTACCCAATATTGTTTCGTTTCATAGCGCTTGAATTTCAATTACCAGTTCAATTCCAGCAGATTCCTATTCATTTTGCCATGACAACTGGGGCTATC
>JAKSZP010013962.1:0-27829 GCA_022478985.1 Massospora cicadina | reverse complement strand
AGTCAGGATAGCCCCCACAGCGACGTCACTAGCATCTGTGAACAGCAAGATGGGCTTGTCAAAACGGGGATGAACTAGTACAGGTTTAGTACATAAAGCCATACGCAGAGCGTTGAAGGCCTGCTCCTGCTCATGTCGCCATTCGAATGGAACATTTTTTTGTAGAAGGTAGAACAGCAGCTCGGCAAAGTCAGCAAACTGAGGGATGAACTGACAGTAATAGCCCACCATACCTAGGAAGAATTACATATCTCGTAGGCTTTGGGGGCGCGACATTTTTTCTATAGCATCAACCTTATTGGGGATAGGTTGAATGCCACGTTTTGAGACCTTATGGCCTAGGAATTCTAGCTCAGGCTTGAAGAAGGAGTACTTTGAGAGCTTGAGCTTGATGGAGGCCTTCCAGAGATGCTCGAAGACTTCCTTGAGGTGGTTGACATGTTCATTAAAAGTTCGCAAAAAACGGTGATGTCGTCCAGGTAGACCAGGACACAGGAGAGCTTCAGGTCCCCAAGGATCCCATCCATGGCGCGCTGGAACGTGGCTGGGGCGTTGTAGAGGACTTGGGGCATCCGGGTAGGCTCAAACAGCCCTTCATGGGTGATTAGAGCACACTTGGCTCAGTCTTCAGGAGTGAGCTCAACCTGCCAATACCCACTGGCGAGGTCCATGGCTGAGAAGTACTGGGAACCCGCAAGCAGTTGGAGCGAGTCATCAATATGGGGTAGAGGATAGCTGTCTTCGTGGTGATGGAGTTAAGCCATTGATAATCCAACACCACCCGGTGCTTGCCATCCTTCTTTCAAACCAGCAACAGTAGGGAGGACCAAGGGCTACACGGGGGAACCAAGAGTCCTTCGTCGAGCAGCTGTTTGAGTTCTACCATGACCTGGGCCTCTTCGACCTTGCTCTTGTGGTAAGGCCAGGACCAAAATGGGGTGGGCATCCCCAGTTTCTATATGGTGGAGGACTCCATTCATCCTTCCAAAATTGTAGGTCGAAGTGGAGAATAGATCCGAGTATTCCTCCAGGAGCTCCTGAATCTTAAGTCGCTGTTCATCTGAGAGGTCCTTCCCTATGTTAGCATCAACCAAGTTAACCAAGGATGGCGACTCCAAGCCTAGGTCCCTCAAATCCCCAAAGCTTTGGACGTCAGCAACAGCCCCCATCAGTAACAGGCGAACGTAAGCCGAAGGTTGGTTAGGTCCTATAACTTTTGGTTTGTCAGTCAGGTTGGCTAGCAACACTGATATTGATCTGGAATACACTGGATCAAGGATTCCGGGGCAGGTCAGCACTTCCTTGGGAGATGGGTATCCAGACCTCAGACCTTAAGTAAATACCCCAAGGGAATGTTGACATATACCTAGGTATCAACAATGACCTGGGATTTTGGGGGCATAGTAGTGGCCCGGGGCAAGTAGACCGGCATCCCCTAAGATCCATCCACAGCAGGAGGGGGCAGCCAGACTCAAGAGCCCCAGACATGGTACTCAAGCCGATCGATTCATCCTTCAGTCTCCAGTAGGCAGGCTCAGGCCTTGACATCCGCCCTAGAGTCATGGGCAGCTTCAAAAACCAGAGGGACTCGGTGTCCTAGAAGGGAGAGGAAACCACCATCATAGTGGATAACAGCCAAATAGTCTCAAAGAAACTGGGTTCCAAGGAGTAGATCATAGCTGGCATTGTCCAAAGCGATGGCAGTTGTATCCAAACTGAGCTTCCTGAACCAAATTGGTAGAGAGGAATAGGCCCTATGGATCAGGTGCACTGAGGGCCAGCTGTGCCATACTCCATGTAGTGCAGCATGTCGGGGGCAACCTTGATGCAATTCATCAGCTTGGAAGAGATAACATTCACGGGGGAGCCACTGTCGACTATGGCGTAAACTGGAGTCTTGTGAACCCAGATGGAAACTCAGGTGACCAAACTTCCAAACTGAGGTGGCAACGTAAGAAACATAGGAGAATCATCAGAAGAAGAGTAAGCAGTATTAATGTCTTTATTGTCATTAGATACCGCAGCTATTTCTTTGGGGTTAACAGCTTCTGGTTTGTGTGTAGGGGTTACTTGAGGCTGGACAGGGGTGTCAGTATGGAGCGCCTCATCCTTCATGCTGACTGCCCTTTTCCCGCCTCCTCAGCTAGACGTTTCCAACAAGTTTTGGCACTATGCCTAAAGCCATTGCAATAGGTGCACCGCGGACAGGGGGTTTTCTGGTTCTCGACTACATGGACCCTAGGGCGGTTAGAGGGGCCAGCGGCTGCAGCCTTAGAGTTCAGGATCAAGGCAGGAATCTCGTTGAGGGCCTCCTTGATCTCTCTGATTCAAGTGAACCCATTCTTTTGCCCGATCATGTGCATCTGGACCTCAGGATAGGACCCCAGGGCGGAGATGATGGCGGTAATGGCGTCATAAAGTGTGATATAGCTTGTCATAACCAAAGGTTGAGCCTGCATGCAGAACTGGTTGGCAAACTCCATGGGGTTTTCTCCTTTGTTAAGTCGAATGCCCATGAACGCTTGCTTCTTTGGCCAAGGTTTGGTTACTGCCAAACTCTTGGATCAGGGCGGTGGACTTGTTCCCAGGTGTTACACTCCTTCAGATGGGGAGTCATAATTTCCTGGGTGGTGCTGTCTAGGCATGAGTGGATGTGCTTCACCTTTTGTCGGTTGGTGGCCTCCTCCATAGAACTCTCATAGGCATACATGAAGGAGGCGATGCTCTCCCATCTGAGGGTGAAATTCTCCTTGAAGCTAGGTTTAAAGTTAGCGACAATAGGAGTAGAGAGGGTGTTGATGCCTGGGATAGGCGTTGGCTCCGATATCTCCATTTCTGCATATTCTCGAGGAGCCTGTTGATCTAGCCGCCTCTGCAAGCCTTCTAAGTCTTCTTGAATGTATTCCCAATTTTGACTGAGGGTGGAAGCGGATGCCTTACTGGCAACCTGCTCCTTTAAGGACTGAATTTTGGCGTTCTGTAGTTGGAGCTGGTTTTTGATGGTGGCCAACCGGGTTTCAAACCCATGACATGTTGTCTCAAGCTGGGAGAGGCGAGCATCAGTGAGCCTCGTGAAAGTACTGAGGTTATCCATCTCATCTGATAGCGCTTTGATGGAAACCCTGGGGTTGAAGGGAACACCATCCATTCGGAGCTTGCATCCCAAGGCCACCTTCTGGATCTGGTCCCACAGGGCAGCCAGAGCAGTTATCATATCCTGTCGCCAGGGGTCTTTGGGTTCGCCCAAGGTTGGGGGGCTTGAGGGCCCTTGAGGCCCACGCGGACCCTTGGGGCCTGCTGGTCCCTGACATCCCTCAGGACCTTCTGGCCCCCTAGGCCCTTCAGGCCTGACAGCCGCAGGGGAGTAATCATGAGAGGCCAGCTCTCAGTAGCGCTGTTGTAGGGATTGTAGCAGTTCCTTGACTTGTTGTAAGTGCTGAGCCCATGTTGCTTCGAACCGCTGAGCATTTTGCCAAAATTGCACCTCAAGGTAGCCGGAGAGGCCGCTATCTAACACCACCAATTGAACGCGGATATCATTGATTAGTCGCCGGTTATTGAGTATAGCTTCGCGATTGTCATGCACAAAGGAGGAGGCAGCATCATAGAAGTCAATGGTATATGAATGTAAATTTTGGGTGAGCCCTAGGTGCCGAGAGACCTCCTGATGGTGTAATACTAAAAACTGGAGGAGGTGATGAATTGCATGGTGAACGAAATTACAAAGGTAGCGAGCAGGCCCCAAGGTAAGCTCTCCAGCAGGTAATGCAGCCATCAAGTAGAGGTCCTACATTGTGGATGGCATGGTGGAGGCGCGGGAGCAGCTGGAGAAGACACCCTCAGCATAAATGCTGAGGACTAGTTATTCAACGACATTGTGGGTGTGTTCGAGCTGAAGCTGATATTGGCCCCTGTCTAGGGAGGGCAGCAAGAATTGGAAGGCGGCGCAGAACTCTAGCCTTTCTGGATGCGATGGCGGCGTTGCATATTGGGTAAAACTAACCCATCGAGAAACGCTCCTAAATTTACCAGTCGTTTGGTCTTCAGGGTTGCTGTTAGTTTCCATTTTGTTGTGATCAACGTTTTCACTGGGTCAGCTCGGAGCCCCCTGTAGTGAGCACCACTTTGTCAGCGCTACAGTTCTTTTGACTGGCGCCAGGGTTTGCGGTGGCTTGAAGCTGGAAAATTGGAGATGAGCACTTAAGAGGAAATGGAAAATAAAGGTTAGTTTACCAAATATTTTATTAATTCAAAATGCTTCAATATTTATAGGGTGTGTGGGGACTCAAGCCTTTGGGATCTTTGGAGCCTAATCTGATCAGGATCTTTACTAACCTTCTGGAAAGGCCTCCTCAAGGGCGTCCTCAATGGATATTGTCACTCACCTGACTGAGAAGGTGGAAAGCCCGCTCCACGTGACTCAGTACTAGGTAAGGTTGATCCAGAAAAAGTTTTGTATTAGCTGGAATCGATGACCAATTTGGTACAGCTGGATTTGGAAGACAGAAATTTAAGACAATTTTTCTCTCAAATCCCAACACCCCCAAATTGCATATTGCCCACTCTTCAACCCACCTGGTCAAGTGGTTGATATCCACCAGAATATACTTGGCCTAGTTTTGCTCCAGTTGGAAGAGGCCCTGCCACATCAATAGAAACTGTATTCCAGGCAAAGTGAGGTTTCACTAACCAGTATGAAGTCTTATGGCGGAATGGCTTCTCCACTTGGCACTGGTGGCAATAGGAAATTGTTTCAAGTATGTCAAATTGTATGCTTTCTCAGTAGTACAAGGTCGCAACAATTCCAGGGTCCTGCATACTCCACCATGTCCAGCTTCTCAGTGTGCGCTCATGATAATGTTTGGTTAGGCAGAAGCCTTGGGATATTCACCTTAGTATCCCCCATCCACTTGTACAACTCGACTTTTTAAAGGAACATATTGGCCATTAGCCCATCTACTACTCTGATGATTTGAGGAGGTTCATAGTTGTACTTTCCGCTGAGCATTTTATCATACAATATTTCACTCAAATTCTGCTGTAACTGCAATCGTTGCACTCTCAACAAGAAATTAGCATCATGGTGTTTTGCTCCAAGTCATTGGAGGATCTCAAAGTTGTAAGCCAGCAGTTTAAAGGCTCATGGTCTAGGCGCCCTTCAGGCTCTTTAAGGTTCTGCAACCAGAGTAACAAAGCATGATCCTTTACTACTTTAAACTTCACACCATGAAAATACACTCATAATTGCTTGTACACATAAATCACTGCTAATCACTCCCGCTTGGGCACAGTTTAATTAAGTTCATGGATGTTCAGGCTCCTACTGCAGTACTCTATGGGGTGCTCCTCCCCCTCATCATATTTTGAGATAGGACTGCCCTTACAGCGGAAAGGGACGCATCCATTTGAACAATATTTTTTTTGAAGTTTGGGTAACGCAACACTAGTGCACTTATTAGCACCGTTCAAAGTGTATCAAAAGAGCTTTGATGAAGTTTCATCCATTTAAAACAACACCCTTTTTTTAATAACTCGATAGTGGTCCTCCAATACAACTAAAGTTGGGTATGAAGCGGCAATAGTAGATGACCATCCACCCCAAAAAAACTGAAATGTTCTGCTTAGTGTTATGCGTAGTCATTTCACAGATAGCTTCCACCTTAGCTGGTTGAGGTTTTAGCCCTGTTGCATCTACCACAAAGTAAAGGTACTCCAGCTTATCTTTTGAAAAGTGGCATTTCTGAGGGTTGATATTGATGTTGGCTTCAGCCAGCTGATGGAATAACTCATCCAAATGGTTATAGTGCTCAGAAAACTTATGGGAGAATACATTGATATCATCAAGGTAACAAGGACACATGAAAGCTTCAGGTCACCAAAGATAGTGTCCATCGCCTATTGAAATGTAGCTGGAGCGTTACAAAGTCCTTGGGGCATAAGGTTGGTTGAAAAAGCCCCATGGATGTGATAATGGCGCATTTTTCCTGTTCCGCCGCAGGCAACTCAATATTCTAATAACCAGATATTAAATCCAATGCTGAGAATTAACAAGTTCCCCTAACTAATCCATAGCATCATCAATATGCAGCAAGGGGTATGAGTCCTTCTCGGTGATACTAGTGAGATTCTGGTAGCTTATTACTATGAGGTTGGTGCCATCATTCGTTTTTACAATCTTAACAGGTGAAGCCCATGGACTCTTAAACAGTTTGAGCATCCCTTGATCCAGCAGCTTTTTGATCTGCTAGGTGACAACGTCCTCTGCTGCCCTTGATTGGCGGATCAGCCAAGATCTGATGGGAGGGCGATCCCCAGTGTCCACTTGATGGACCACCCCCATGTGCACCCTAAGTCATGATCATTAACAGCAAAGATCTCATTATATTTTTGAAATAAAGCTTCCACCTGATCTTTCTGGCCTTCTAATAACCCCATTAAATTTTTATTTGGTATGACTGACATTACACTGAGATGCGGTTCAATGGGAAGACCAAATTCATCCAGAGATCTGAACTTGTGAACCTGGATGACCTCCTCAACTGAGGACAAATGTAAATACGCCACTATTTGGTGCTGGCAGATTTTCATGGGTCCATTGAGGAGATTCGCTACCAAAACCTTGATCTCCCCATATTCTGAGAGTATAATACCTGGAGCCATGTGGGGCTCAAGTTGCAATCGCAGATAGGGCCCAATGCTCACCCCATAAATTACCATAAGCAGGCACTTATACCTCTAACTCAGTGTTTAATATTACTTGGTGACCGGAGGGGTTGATATAGGGCCAGCAGCTCTGAGCAGTAGTCCTTGATATTCATAAATGTGATGGGGAAGGGCCCAGGTCTTGCTTTCAAATCGAAGGTAGCAAGCCAGAATCATCTCATTACTATAGGCAAGGTTGATATGTCCCATGTGCACCAAGTATTTTGGCACTCCACTGGAGGTGAAGTAAATTGTGATCTGTTGCCCCAAAATCTCGAAGGTCTCCCTCATCATAGCAATGACAGCACTATAGTGTCGCATAAAAGCAGTTCCAATCAACAAGTCGTAATTGTTGTTTGGTAACATTACCACTGGAGCTGCAGCATCAATTGATCCAAACTGCAATGGAATCATGCTATAAGCTCCTTAAATGACCATGTTTTCTGCTCTGCAATACCATACACAGTTGATGTTCCACATCAGGTTTTAAGATTACCTTAGCCACCGGCTTAGTGGAAACTATGTTGACTGGAGTGCCCATATCTATTATAGCATGAACTTGGGTTTTGGCTACCACAATGTCACAGTAAGTACACTCCAAGTAGGATGAATGTTGACTGTTTACTACATGAACATTCAAAGGATCGTTTTACCAAGGAAGCTCATAATACCCTCACCAACTTTAGGGTACCTTTTAGCAATAGAATCCATTGGAAAGGCGACGTCTACTCCTTTCAGGGAAAGCGCATCTGCAGACGGTTCCATTTTTTTAAAGAACTTTTATCAAACATTTGACACAAATATGAATTTGGGTGCATTAAAAAGTCCTTCATCCGCTGTGTCCTTGGCTTGTGTTTGTGTCAGTACATTTACTCCCCCGCCAGCTGCTGATATAGGAATGGATAACCATACTGGGGCTTCCAATGCGTATACTTCAGTAGATACAGGTGGGGCGTTTGAATGTGTGATAGCGGATGTAGAGAGTTCAATCTCTACTCCGCTCTGACTTTTCCCTGGTCACATTGATCCTATTGTACATAAGGGACCCATTAAGTGGAGCAACCTCATTCCAGGTGCCCAGAGTGACCACATTCAAAACAATTTACCCCATAAGTCCTGCATCCTTGAAGTACATAAATTGGTTCACATGTAATGTTGTACTGAATGTTCTCTTTATAACTAGGACCAAGGTGATAGAATGACTGCTGATGGTCAGAATAATTAGGCCCAGGGCAGTAGTTATAATACTGACAATAAGCAGGTATGGGGAGGACGTTTAGCTGCTGGGGGTAACTCGGTGGAATATGAACTGGACAGGCGAATTTCACATCATAAAATGGTCTGGCAACATTAGCGGAAGGGTTCCACTCTGTATTGGGTGGAGGGAGTTGGCAGATATATGGTGCAAGAACTGAACTATATAAGCAAGGGTACATTTTCATCCAACATTGAGGTCATGAAGTTGTACAGATTGTGGTATAGCTTCACTGCGGAGGTCATCATAATGCACACGTCAGATTTGGATAAAACCCCTTCCCCAATTAACACGTGGGCTTCTGACATGAACCAATCAGCAAATGTGGTGAGAGTATCATTGCGCTGAAACTTGATGGTCAAGAATTCAGCCTTCTGGTGTGACATTTTTGAAGTACTCCCAAACAATTGTAACACAGTATCTGATACATGCCCTGTATGAACTGGAACTCTTTGAAGATAAAAGGTGACTTGGTCAGCACTTACAATATACAAGGTGGATAACAATAGTTTTGCTTTACACTGGTCAGAGGCTCCTTCTATTGCAAACTCAAATCGCTTAAAGAACCCATAAAATCCCATCACAATCAAAATGGAGGAAACTTATTACTACAAAACTCCTGAAAAAGCTAATCCTGCCTTTTGAGCACAGCGTCCAAGGCAAGTTAGAGTTCTGCATATTTGACTGGTATAGTATGTCATGAAGATCCTCTGCCTATGCAAGCCTGATGCGCCATGGCTAGCAACTGGATATTTATTTGGTGTAATTGATCAATAGACCCCTTGTAGTGAGCACAACTATTATAAATTAGTGGAATTGTTGAGATACAATGTAAGGTCCTTTGCACAATATCCCACTGAGCAATAGAACATATGATATGTAGATTGTTGGTCCTCAGAGCACACTTAAATAAATATAGTAATATGGAGCAATTGCCCCAATAACCCTTCTTTAAGTTAACACAAAATATTTTAATTTTGGCAATACCCTATATATCTGCCAAGCGGGTTTTTTGCATTGGGTTACGCCCACTGAGCAATTAGAATGAATGATATGAAGCTTTTTTTGGTTCCTTGAAACATTATAAACAAACAACTTAATAAAAAGGGAGCAATTTACCCAACAGCTTTTCTTTATTTTAATCTAATAATCTTGGCGGATCTCTTCTAGTCCACTCCCTCTTTCTTCCTTTCTTCTCCACTCTAAAAACCTCTCCCTTGTAATCCTCTCATCTCGCTGATATCCCAGTGACCTTGGTCAGTACTGACTCTTTTGCTTAGTTTAATTGTTCTGCCGTATTCTCATTGGTTTTGTCTTGTTATTCTTCAACAATTTATCGCCCTGATTCAAGGCAATTCAAATTATCTCTGTCAAATGTCAACACTGCCTTATCGCCCTATCTTGAAGGTGATCTGATAATGACCCATTATAACCCAACATCGCCTCATCCTAAGGCAATTGAATACTTATAGCTCTGAAACATCCTCAGTGGATTCTCCCTTCAAATCTTTGGCAAAATTCCTCCAATGATCCGTTGGTCATAATTGTGGCTTGTCATCCAGTCATATAGATTTGTGAAATTACCCCCCTAAACTGGATGATAAGCTGTAAATCTTTTTCCTTCAACGCCATACAAAACATCATGCGCCAACAGCCACGGGTCCACAATTTCAATTTCTTCTTCCATATGTGTCCTGGTGCGGACTTGCCTGGCCCAGGCCACATCCCTCTTCCTCAGTTTTTCCTTTCCCCTGGCTGATGAATATGAGGCTGACGTGGACCTTGCAACTGTTTTAACCCAGGAAGAGCTCCTTCCAAAATTTGTCAGCCATTTGGCTTCCAGGCGCTCCCTCCAGAAACATAGTGGCCCAGCTACGCTGGGGAGGGGAGCAGAGCTGAGGGCCTTTGTATAACAAAGTGGCCTAGCTTCTAGCGAGTGGCTTTAGTCATCTAGTGCTCATCTCCTGCCAATCCTTCTCCCATGGCTTTGTCTGTTCAGCGGATGCTGTGCTTCATGCAGTGGGTGATAGCTAGCTGGTTGGGGTCCTTTCCCCGTGCTCCTACCCACTTCCAGTCCCTGGGGGTAAACTTCCGCAACAACTGGCTAGCTCGCCTTCACTATGGGGTCACCGCAGCATTCACTTCCCTAAGCGCCAATGATCCATCTCAGTACCTTCTCATCATGCCGCTCTTAGGTAACCTGATTTTGCATCCTGCAACCGCTTTAGGATCAGGGATAGAGCTGCACTGGGAAGCCCTTGAGTGGGCCTGGTGAGCAGCATTCACCGCAACCTCTCCTTTTACAATGGCGCATCCAAGCATGGATGACTTCCTTATAGATTTCCTGGCACTGGGCGCAGCTTTTTCCCCCCAAGCTGGGAATCACCTGATTACTTGCCAGCCCTTACAACTCTGACCCCCTCTGCTTGCTTACTCATTGATCTCCTGGGACCATAAATGCATGTGGTTGCGGGCTTTGCTCCTAGTGGGGCAAGAATGGTTTCAACTTGATCAACCAGCTGAGCTCTCGCCACCTCGCCTTTTGCCATGGAACCCCAGTCCGTCCTCTTCTTCCAGTCCCGCTGCACCAGCCTCTCCTTTTTGGACTAGTGCAGTGGCCCCAGCATGGATGTTCGCCAACTTTCTCTCACCATGGCAGCCTTCTCCTCCACCCTAACACCAGAAGGGTCCATAGAATACATGGCACCCTCAAAGCGGTGGAAGAAGAAACGAAGGTACCATCAGGAAAAACTAAAGAAACACCGCAAGAAGCTGAGAAAAGGTGGGAAGATGAAGTCAGCGAAGCAAGAGACCTCCAGTAGTAACCCAAAATAAATTTAGTTATAACTCACATGAGATAGTATTGTACAATCATCATCATTTTCATCATTTTTTCTTTTCCTTTTTTGTTTTATTATTTTTGTTTTATTCTTTTTTGGAGAGGCTATATTGCTGCTTATATGTCTGAAGAAATTTTGCGTGCACTTGATTTATAATTAATTGCTTTTGGGGTCCTTGATAGTATAAGTGGCAACACCCTTTTTTCTATTATCTCAAATGGCCTAATACAAATATTTGTGAGATTGTGCTTCCACCCAAACCCATGCTGATCGTGAAATAGCACCATATCTCTATATTTGAACTGTGCTAGGTCACTTTGCCATATCTGATTGGCAGCCTGGTCTTTAGTTTCTTAGCTAAGCTGTATGAGTATGCTTTGGTTTGTAATTTAATCAGCGTATTTGTTAGGGCGGTCAGATAGCATTGTGGATCCATTCTTCCGGTTTCCTATACACAGGTATATAGAAGCTCATTCAGAGTGGGGTGCCGTCCATAAAGCAATTGGAAGGGGCTTTTCTCCATGGCAGAAAGGTAGCTAATATTGTAGGCAAACACTGCGGCAGAAAGGAGGGTACTCCAATTGGAGGGCCTATCTGTAACCAACTTCTGTAGTATGTTACCCAGGGTCCCATTAACCCATTCAATCATTCCGTTGGACTTGGGGTGATATGGGGTTGTTATAACCCTGTGGATGGCCATCATTTCGTTGATCTTGAGAAGTATGTGAGAGGTAAAATTAGTGCCGTTGTTGGTAAGAATAAACTGCATGCAGCTGTGATGCTGAATGATGCATTCCATTACAAACTTAGCCACAGTAACCGCCCCCAGATCCCAAAATGGCCCATGCCTCAACCCACCTGGCTAAGTGGTCAATTGCCACCAGGATATACTTAGACTGGTTAGCTCCAGTCAGCAGAGGTCCCATGACATCAATGGAAACTGTATGCAAAGCAAAGTGAGGTTTTACTAACTGGTATGAAGTCCTATGGTGGAACAGCTTCTCCACCTGACATTGATGGCAGCAGGATAGGGCCTCAAGCCGCTAATTGAATGCTTTCCCAATAGTACGCAGCCTCAACAATTCAAGAGTCTTTTGGACTCCACCATGGCCAGTTGCTCAGTGTGCTCTCATGATAATATTTGGTCTGGTAGAAGGTCTAGGATATTCATGGTAGTGTCCCCTATATGCTTATACAATTCCCCATTTTTCTGAAACATATTGGTCCTGATTCCGTCTAGTAACTTGATAACTTGAGGCGGTTTATCGTTGTACTTTCCTCTGAGAGTTTTGTCAAACATTATGTCACTTAAATCCGCCATAATTGCAATTGTTGGCAATCTTGGTAAGCAATATGAATTTTGGTGTTTTGCTCTAGGTCAATGGAGGATTTCAAAGTCGTAAGCCTGCAGCTTAAGAGCCCATTGGGCTAGCCGCCCCTCCGGCTCTCTCAGATATTGCAACCAGCGCAATGATGCATGATCCATTATGACCTTAAACTACACACTGTGCAAGTAGACTCAAATCTGCTTATACCTATAAATCACTACTAAGCACTTCTGCTCAGTTATGGTGTAATTCCGTTCATGGCAATTCAAGCTATGACTGCAGTATGCCATGGGGTGCTCTTCCCCCTCATCGTCCTTCTGAAACAGGACTGCCCCAAGAGCGGAAAGTGACGCATCCATCTGCACCATAACTTCCTTATCAAAATTAGGGTAGCATAACATGAGCGCACTGGTTAGCGCTATTCAAAGTGTATAAAAGGCGAATTTGCGCCGTTCTGTCCATTTGAACATGGCACCCTTCTTTAGTAGCTCAGATAGCAGACCTTTAATGAAACTTAAATTGGGTAAGAAGCGTCCATAGTAACCCACCATCCCCATAAACACATGAATGTCCCGCTTACTAGCTGGCTTAGTCATCTTCTATATAGCCTCCACCTTGGCTGGTTTAGTCTCAGACCAGTCGCATCCACCACAAAACTGAGGTAATCCAGCTGATCCTTAAAGAAGTGGCATTTCTGGGGCTTAATCTTAATATTGACCTCAGCCAGTCAGCGAAATACCTCCTCAAAATGGGTAATGTGCTCAGTGAACGTGCAAGAGAAGAAATTAATATTGTTGAGGTACACGAGTACACATGACAGTTTCAGATCGCCCAGAATGGTGTCCATTGCTCGTTGGAACGTAGCTGGGGCATTACATAGCCCTTGTGACATATGAGTTGGTTGGAACAGCCCTTTGGATGTGATTAAAGCGCAATTTTCTTGTTCCGCCACAGGCAACTCAATTTGCCAATAACTGGATATCAAATCCATTGCCAAGAAATATCAAGCTCCACCTAACCGATCCAGTGCATCATCAATCTGTGGAAGAGGGTATGAATCTTTTTTTGGTGAACTATTGAGCTTCTGGTAGTCAATTACAACGTGGTTAGTACCATCCTTCTTTTTTACAATTAGGGTGGGTGAAGCCCATGGACTCTTAGATGGTTTGAGCATTCCCTGCTCTAGCAGCTTGTCAATCTCCTCAGTGACGACTTCTTCAGCTGTCCTTGATCAGCGGATTGGCTGAGACCTGATGGGGGATGATCCTCAGTGTTCAGCTGTTGAACAAACCCCCAAGCGCACCCTAAATCATGATCATCAACAGCAAAAATCTTCCTTGTATTTTTGAAATAAAGCTTCCGCCCAATCCTTCTGGTCTTCCAATAATCCCATTAAATTCTCTCTTAGTACAACCGTCATTACACTGAGGTGAAGTTCGATGGGCAGACCAAGTTTCATCCAGAGACATGAACTCATTAACCTTGTTGACCTCCCCAACTGGAATTAAATGTAGATATAATATAATCTGATGCTGGCGGATTCAAATCGGTTCATTCTGAAGATTTGTTATATTATACTTTGATCTCCCTTATGTCCTGGAATTATAATGCCTGAAGCCACATGAGGCTCAAGCTGCAATTGCTGATAAGGACCAATGACCTCCCCATAGAGCCCAGCTGGCACTTCAACCTCTAACTCAGTGTCTACTATTACTTGATGTCCAGAGGGAATGGATACAGCTCCAGCAGCTCTAAGCGGTAGCCCTTGATATTCATATATCTGATGGGGAAGGGCCCGAGTTTTCCCTTTTAATTGATGATAGTGCACTGGAATCACCTCATCACTGTAGGCAAGGTTAATTTGTCCCATATGCACAGAGCCCTTTGGCACTCCACTGGAGGTAAAATACCTTGGGATTCGCTGTCCCAAAATAGCGAGGGTATCTTCCATCATGTCAATAACAGCCCCATAGTATCGCATAAAGGCAGTCCCAATCAACAGATCATAGTTGCTGTTTGGTAATACTACCACTGGAGCCACAACAACAACTGATCCAAACTGCAAGGGAAGCGAGCTGTACACTCACTCAGAGACTGTGGTTTCTGCTCCAGAGGTCCCATTTATTATTAATGTTTATGTCAGGTTTTAAAGTCAACTTCACCACCAACTTAGTGGGGACAATGTTAAAGGAAGCACCCATATCAATTATAGCTCATACTCAGGTTTTGGATACCACCGTGTCACAGTAAGTGCACTCTGAATAAGATGAATGCCAGTTATTTATTATGTATACATTCAGCAGTTCACGTTTTCCCAGGAAACTTATAATACCTGCACTGACTTTCGGAGTACCCTGTTACAATAGCGTCCACTGAAAGGCGCCCTCTACTCCTCTCAGGGACAACGTATATTCAAACGGTTCCAGCTGGTCTGACGGAATTTGGTCAAACATCTGACAAGAGTAAGGCTTCAGTCACTACAGAGTCCCTTTGTCCAACATTTCTTTGGCTTGTACTTTAGTCAATACATTTACTTCCTGTTGGAATTTTTGCCCATATTCTAGCCTGATATATTACCTGGTGTTGCTAGAGGAAAATTCCCTAAAGCGAAGTGAATCAGAAATTGGTTGGCCCAAATTTTGGAGGAACTACGTTTAAGGGATTTTGGGATATTCTCCTGGTCATATCCATCAGGGATTGATCCGGATGAATACCTAATATCTCATTGGGTGGAGTGGCCAACGAAATAGGGGCATCTGATAGTGATTAACTATCAGGTGTACCAATTGGGATTGGTCAGATTTCATCACCAACTGATTGAGAATGAGTAGTGAGTTGTGAGGTGAGTGATGCCGCCTGCAACTAACAAATCAATTGGTTAGTGAAGTGACCTGCCATAATGGGTAAAAAGTCCCATTACCTAAGTAGGTCGCTAGCCAATTATGGTTAGTTCACTTGGATCGAGAGGAAAACGTTAGGGACACGTCTCTGACTCTTTCCATTTGAGGTCTCGAGGATGTCCAATGATGGAATCCTAGCCAGGATGGGGAAGACCATTGCTGCCAGGATGAGAAAGGGCGATTCAATGGCAACGGCTGCCATTTCATTGAAGAGCTTTCAACTGAGGGTTAGACGGCTGAATCCCCTATAAATTCCCTAATTCACTATAATAAAAAACAACTATTACTGCAAAGAACAACTATTACTACGAAAACATTATTAGTTTTATTGTAGATTTGGTTATAGTTAAACTATCAGCATCCAGTGTGAAGTTCCATCTCAAGGATATGATTGCAGAAGGCAATATTTGGAAGACTCTCAGAGAGAAGAGTAGAGATCTGAGCGGGGATCTAGAGATGATGAGAACCACAACTTGGGGATAGCTGCCAACTGTGTGTTGGGCCAAAGGAGACTGTCATCAGAGGATCTTGACAAAAATTGAGTGGACAGTAATAGAGGGAACAAATCCCTATGAGTACAACTTAACAAGTCTTTAATAGGAAATACTAGCTGAAGCGTTGTGCCTGATAATAGTTTTAACTCAAATATGGATAATAGTCTCCATACTATTATCAGATAATATATTCTTTAAAATGCGAGGTGCATGAGGAAACTGAACCTGTGCAGCAAAAAGGTTACAGGGTTGATGACTGATACTCAACTCCTTAAATAAATTTTTACAAGTTGGTGCTCACTACAGGGGTAGTTGAGTAGAAGAATCTATCAATTATGTGATATAAAGAAGAGATGCGCAAGTTGTGGACCAAGATCGCCACAGTAATTCAGAATGCCCATAAACTCTGCAGACCATTGGGAGTTTGCAGCCTTGGAGGAGCGAATAACCAAGGTGGAAGAAGGAGCTGAAAACGCAGCCAACTTTGGGAATGAGTTGCTTGGCAAAGTAAACTCGTTAAAGAGTAAATAAGGGTACCTCATTTTGAGAGGTCATATTCCTGAAGATGGAACATGAAGCGGATCTCGTTTGCTTGAGAAAGTTTGGTGTAAACAGAGAGGATTGATGAAAGAAGTAGAGGATTTGAAAACCCACCGATGTGCATGTGAGCCTGATATGGTCAGTGATGCCAAAGAGGAAGTCATCAAACAATACTTGGGAAGACAAACACCCTGAGAAATATGCCGCCTACATTTAATGTTATTTTGGAGATGATGCCCAGAGTCACTCCACAAGTGAGTCGATTAGCTAAACTGAGAGAATCGGCCTGAAATGAATTGGAGGAATTCAGAGCAACTCCTAAATTGCCTACATTCCATCGGTATAACGCCCCAGAGTTTTTCTGACTATTTGACATGACCATGAATGGATACAGGGACTGTCAAAAGGCGTTGACAGTCATGAACTGTTTGGACGCAGATTGCCAGAACCTAGTGTTGCCCCACTTGGAGGGGGACAGCTGGTACTATGCCGAGGGTAAAGCGTCCATAATGAAGGAGTTCAGCAGTCCAACCCACATGTCAAAATGCAAGCAAGATTTTATGGGAATATAATTCTGTAAAGACAAGTCTATTGCAAGCTTCGCGGATCAATTTTACCAGGAGTTGCAGATCCTGGCTGGAGCAAAGGTGTTAGATGACTTTGATGCAAGAATCGCTTTGCAAGTGGCCCTTCAGCCCTATTGCAATTTGCATCAGATGATGTCTACTGTATTTGCAATTGAGATAACTACCTCACAAATGGTAGATAACCTGAAGATTATGGGAGTGACGTTCGATGCCCTGAATAGAAGCTTCAAGTCCAATCTGGTCCAAATTCTGAATCCCACGAAAGGAAATGAAGGAGCAAAGGAAACTTCTAACTGAACTGTTCTGGGAGATAAAGCCCAAGGAAATTCAAACAGTTAAATAATAAAGAAAAGGTCTGCTTCTAGTTTGGCAGGAAAGGGCATTTCGCCGCACACTGCAAAAAGCCAAAGGATCAAATTAACATGGTCCAGGCTAAAGAGACAGCAGTAGCCAAAGATTCAGGAAAAGGTCCCGCTGCCTAGAAAAATAACAGTCTAGAGTGGCGGAGAAACCTGTTCTTCCCGATATCATGAATGAAGAGATAGATATTAGTGATCTGTTTGTAGATGATGAGCAGGATCAGCTATATCAAGTGGTCAACATGGATATAAACGCTGTGACCAGAGCCAGGGTGAAGAAGATCAACCCTGAGATAGTTCAGGAAGTTGCCCGGCTGTACGCCCAACAACTAGTGGAGAATATTTGGACCGCTGATTTTCCTGATGAGTTAACAGATGTTTGCTTAGATGAGGCTAATCTGTTGATTCCCCTCGGCATGATTAAGGAATAGTTTCCTGAATTATTGGCGCAGATTATTCATACCCTAGATTCAGCTAATAACGCCGCAATTCACTCAGTAAATACCGTATTACAATACTCTGAGTGTATGTATATAGATATTCAGGTGAATCAAGTAAGGGTATGGGCAATAGTCAACAGCGGAGCGCCCATCAACATTGTGTTGACCAAGCTGGTGAAGAAGATGAAGATCTCTCCGGAATTGGAACACAAGAAAGAATATGGAACAGCTGGTCCAAACACCACCATATCTTGTGGAGCATATAGTGTGCTGCCACTACAATTTGGGTTGCTGGTGGTATCCGCTCCAGAAAAAGTTTTTAAAACCAAAACTATGATATCCTAATCAGAACAGATTTTCTGCAGAAGTACAGAGTTAAATTTAACTTTGAGGATAACATGTTGACCATCCTGGGTCAGACATTACCATTGGTATACCAGAAGGATGGTGAAGTTCCATTGAACAGGAGAAATAACTTCATTAATCTAATATACAATGACAGCATTGTACCAATTCAATACCAATTAGTTGGTATGAAGCAATGAGAGATGCAATCAGAAATCCTAGAAAACCGGGTAATTCCCTTAAGGATAAAGAAGGAAAGGATCATACCAGCCAGATAGCAGATAATAGTCAACACAGGGTTGATTTTAGAGATTCTGGAGCTGTTGTACGGAGAAGTTGGTAGCCCCTAGAAGAAGTCCAGAGTGGAGCCATGGGTGGCTCCTGGGATAATCATGCCAGGCCATGGAGAATTATGAGTTCTCTTGACGAATTTAAGCGAAAAGCTGTAGAAGATGAAGAGGAATCAAATCATTACATTTATTCATTTAATAGTGATAGCAGAATTGAGACGATTCCATGAATTTGTGTCTCTTGAGGAAATGGGATCATTGGCTGGAATGGCCAAAAGCATCATCCTATTGGTTTATTGAGAGCAGCTCGCAGATCTTCCAGAAGGGCAGAAAGAGGAGGTGCTCAAATTATTCAAGAGATATCGGGTAGTGTTTGCTCAAGATGACCACGATTTGGGATGCTCACAAGGCATAATTCACAAGGTTGGCACTGGGGAAAATCTACTGATAAGAATGAGACCAATCTTAAGATCAAAAGACACTGAAGTGGTAGTGGAAGATGAGATCAGCAAACTATTGAAGCATGGGCTCCTAGTTCCGTCATCAAGTCCCTGGGCAAGTCCAATTCTGATTGTAAAGAAAAAAGATGGATCGAATTGGGTAGTGATTGACTACCAGAGGCTGAACAAAATTATGAAGTAGGATTCGTATCCCCTACCAAGGATCAATGATGCGCTAGATCAATTAGGAGAAGTGAAGTACTTCTCCGCGATGGACCTAATCTCAGGATACTGGCGGATCGACTTGCCAGAAGAAGACCAAGAAAAATGTGCAATTATTACCGCACAGGGGTTATACCAGCTGATGAGGATGCCCCAGGGTCTTTGCAATGCGCCTGTGACGTTTCAGAGGGCCATAAACGCAATATTGAGTGACCTGAAGTTGTCATGCGTCCTGGTATATCTGGATGATATCAATGTGTTCAGTAGAACGTTTACTGATCACCTCCATCACTTGGAAGAAGTTTCTAAAAGACTATCTGCGGCTAACCTTAAGATCAAGCCAAGGAAGTGCCACTTCTTCAAGAAGGAGCTGTAATACCTGGGATTTGTGATTAATGCAAATGGATTGCAGCTGCAACCCCAGAAGATAGCAGCTATTGAGAGCATAGCTGTGCTGAAGAATGTCTGAGACATCCAAGTATTTCTTGAGATGGTTGGATACTACATAAGATTTATTTAGGACTTCGCCCAAATAGCTAAGCCTTTATTTTATTTTATTAAAGGATCCAAAAAAGGATTCATATGGAATGAAGAGGCCCAGGACTCCTTCAATGAGTTACGCCGGTATCTGATAAATTTGCTGATTCTGAAATATCCAAATTTCAACTTTTCTTTCTCGTTGCAAACACTTTTGCAACCCATTCAATTCAAGACTTAATCTAGTTTGATAATCTCATAGAGGGGATTAGTCTGCGCCCATGTCTGGGAGCAGTTGGGCAAGCAAAGCAAGAGGAGCAAGCGGAAGGCCCGCGGCCTCTAACATTCGAAAACGCCCGGAGAAACTGGCGGAATAGAAAAAAATTTAAAAAAACTGGCGGTCACAATTTCCCCAGAGATACTTGCGTGGCAAGCACAATGCAACCAGTACATCAATACGCCACATTCCCAGCCACTTTTGTCGGTGGAATTCGGAGTCCGTGTGTATCTGGACATCCAAAACACGGCCCTGTGGGAAAAATTTTGTGAAGATGTACACAAAATTTTCCCGACTGTGGTAAACATTGCACCTCACTCCATGTCGCGCGGTTGGCTGGACCTAGGTTTTGAAAGCAAAATAGCAGCAGACGAGGCTGCAGCAGTGCGCGTAGTGGTCGACCTCCCCTGAAGGGCAACGGTTTGTCAAAACTAAATGCACCAGATGGACAAAATTGAACCAAATTTTCCTCACGTTTGACTTTTTGCCTACTATGGTAAAACGTGACATTTTGGAGCAACACCTGAAAGATGATCTCGCCATATATGGCGAAATACAATCTTTCAAAATGCAACGTTTCACGTTGATGCCACACCTGTGCACCGGCAAAGCCATCGCAGTTCTGACCCCATCTGAGGAGATCAAAAGGACCTAACCCAGATCCCACACTCCACCTTTATTGACATCGCAGGGCACACCACCCACCCATTCCGGGTAACCGTGGACAGCGCGCCTCCCATTTGCACCCACTGTGACACGTTCAGCCATAAGGCACATGCGTGCCCCATTAAAGAGGGCGTTACATTCCAATAGCACCCCTTGGCGGCCATGGCCAGCGGAGAGGCACACTATGAACCAACCGCAAGCACCAAAGAGGCTTTCCCGTGGGGAGCACAAGGCTGCTACCTATTGGTAAAGCCCATCTCCCCACAGGAGTGGAAGAAGGCCAAGCAGGCCCATAGGACTGCGGCCAAGGAAGCGGCCAAGGTCACCACCACCATCCCACACTCACAACGCCAGGAGGACATGGAGACTACGCGGCGGAAGCAACTTGGGAATCCATCACCCAATCAGATTGGGAGGCCCAAGCTGAACGGGCCACTCAATCTGAGGATCCAATGGGAGATTTGATCTCACCCAATCGCTGTACCCAAGCCCCAGTTGTAACCAACTTGGAACCTATCCCAACCAAAAAAAACTTTTTTGCCCCACTCGATGGTGCACTGAACTTATCCGCACCACAAAAAATTCATCCGACGTTGGGAAAACAAAAAGCGAAGGCCAAAGCCAATGTGACTCTTTCCATAAAAATTAACAAAAACCCCAATAGCGTTGCTGCTAATACCCGCGCTGCTGTGAAAGCCCGTGGGGACCTGGAAGAGGCTGGTGGGCCAGGGGCCCACCCCTCGCACCTAAGGTGCGATGGGGGAAACCTTCACTCTAGGGATGCTAAATTTTGCCGGACTCAAGGCCTCCCCGTCCCGGGCTAGGAAACTGAGTTTTTTTACAAAATAATTTACCCGTGGATATCCTGGCCATCCAGGAAACCCACTGTCCACGAGGTTCCAGGGATGCTTGGAAAACAATGCTCCTACCATCCCTATCCTTTTGGTCGAAGCACTGTGGGGTGCTAATTCAGAAAAACAATTTTTTCAAATTTACATCTTCAGAAACATTCCTAAATGACCGAGTGCTCATCATAACCTTCTCTTGGGCCGATGTTGCACACACAATTGTCAACATTTACACCCCAAACGGTGCACAAGAGCATCGGGAATTTTTCTCGTCGATCAAATCCCTCCCGCTACCCCCCAATTCTTTCCTAATTGGCGACATGAACTGTTGGCTAACCTCACCAATGGACCGGTGGCCACCCTCACCCCACGCCCCACAGGGTCACGTAGAACTACTCGTTCTAAAAGCCACCCTTGGGTTAATGGATGTGCTGCCACGACATGCCCTACTGCTCAAAAACATGACATGACCCCACATCCACAACGGCCAATTAAGGTCCATGACCCGCATTGACCTTATTCTAGTGCTGGCAAAATTCCAACCCCACATCTCCCACTTCAAAACAATGAAAATGGAATTCTCTGACCACCGACTGGTCTCGATAACATACCACTTACCCCGTCACAGTTGCAAAGGCCCCACATTGGTGCAAAATCCGCCCCCCAGAGCTTGCGTCGCCAGGATTTTCCTTTCAAAAAAGACACCATCCGCCACTATCGCCATCTCTCATCCAGATGCTCACAAGCCACATCAGCGGTTATATCGCGCTGGCGGAATTGACCCACTTGGAGTCCAACATTCCAGCCTCAGGATATAGCCCTGCATGGGGCCAGAAGTGGGCGGAGGCAGCAGCACACCTCAATGCACTTGAAAGGCAACACAAACATCGGGTTTGTGTCCAATACAGGGCCACACGCATCACTAAAAGTGACAAGTGCACCGCATAATTCTTCAAAAAATTTTTTGCACCACACCAGAGTGTGGCCTGCACACAGGTGCGAAGATCGGATGGTTCTATCGTGGACACACCGGCCAAAGTGGCAATCGAAATGCAAAGATATTACTCTGAGTTATACTGAGCTGAACCAATTCAGCCAGCCGAAATGGCGGAATTTCTCGACAGAGCTCATATCTGCACCATTTTCCGATACCCAGAAATAATGAATTTAATTACTCCAAACGAATTATGGACTACCATTTGCGGTGCGCCAAACTGAAAATGCCCAGGCTCAGATGGCACGCCATATGAGTTCTACAAAAAATATTTTAAATACATATCCCCATTGCTGCTAGCCTCACTCAACCAAAGCCTGTTGGAAATGCGCCTCCTACCAGGAGGACATGAGGCTTTTACAGTCACACTCTTCAAGAAAGGGGACAGGCTAGACTTAGCCAACTGGCGCCCCATTTCTCTAACAAACACAGACACCAAAATTTTAACAAAAATCATGGCTAACCGTTTAGGGACTGTAGCATCTGCCACCATCTCTCCAGAACAATTCAGTTTCATCCCCAGAAGGTCAATTTGGGATAACGTGCACTCTGTGGCTAATGTGTGTCAATCCACAGCCTCTGGGGCACTTGTATTCTTGGACCAACAAAAGGCCTATGATAGAGTAAACTGGGAATACCTTAGGGCCTGCCTCCAACAATTCCGCCTACCTCCCCGCTTCATTAACTGGGTGATGCTGCTCACGGAATCTGCAACAATGGCTGTGCGCAGCCCAGGTTTCCTAACGGATGTAGTCCATCCTCAAAGGGGCCTGCGACAAGGGGACCCCCTGAGCCCACTCTTATACAACTTCAGCCTTGACCCACTACTGCGAAATGTGAATGCCCAACTCACTGGGGTCCATGTGCCAGGCCAAACCCCAGTCAAGATGATGGCATTTGCAGATGATTGCGTGGTGGGGGTGTCTAATAATAAAGATGCACGCGCGCTTGAAGCCCTCATCCAGGAATATTCCCGGGTAAGCAACGCGGCACTGAACGCCTCCAAAACCGAAATCATCCTCCTTGGTCGGTTTCAGAACTGCTGGGCCCAGCAAGTAGTTCCCAACCCAGCCCAGCTGCTCGCCCAAGTCCACGCCTTACTAACTCAAAACACACCGCTCCACTGGTGCTCCCCTTTGTGCCGCGACCTACCATAGGACCGGTACGCCATCTGGGCGTGTGGTTGGAGGCAGGAGGATACGTGTCAGCAGTAATGGAGTGCCATATACTGGACAACGTGACAGAAGCGAATCGCCTCTCTCAGAGCCCACCCTACTACCCTCACTTGCAGGGTTGTTCTTGCCAACTCTATGCTCCTATCCAAAGTTTAGTTTAGAGCCCACGCCATCCCCTTCTCCCCAAGCTTCTACAAATCCTTGTACACCTTGCTGCAAGGATGGCTTTGGTCAGGCCACCTTCCACCAGTACGGCTAGAGGCCATGTTTGGCCCTCATCATCATGCTGGCATGGGCCTACTTGGCTTCAAAGCCCATGCCGCCAAGATCCTAGGCACCTGGATTGTGGCCGTCACTGCTCCTACACTCCCATCCCAACACTGGTCCCGCGCGGCCCGCTCCAACTTCTCCCGAGCCTTGGGCCTCAACAACCCATCAAACCCCACTCCCTGATGAAATACCTGGCATCACACACATCAGCCACAGGTCCTCACGGGACAAAAACCCACTACAAACGAATCCTACTCTCCATGCGAAGCGCAGAGTGGAGAATTCGTATTAGTGGACATACAACCCAAAGAGGCCGCCCCTCTCCTCAGTTCACACAAGAGGTACAGGGGCTACCCATCCGTGATGGCGTGATCCCCATTCGACCCCAAGTCCTATCCAGGGTGGACTACCTGGACATGATGGACATCCCTTATTCCACTGAGACCCAAAAGACTATCTGGAAATACGCACACCATCCTCTGTTGCAGCCTCAAGTCCGTTCCCACGTGTGGTGCTGCCTGAGGCGGGTGTATCGTACAGCTGAGCGCTCTAATGCTTTACACTCATCCTGTGTCGTGTGTGGCCAGTATGGAACGCTGTTTCACCGCCTGGAGAAGTGTCCCACCTCTAAAGTAATATGGCGCGAAGTCCAACGTCTGCTAGGCCAGGATCAAACACATCCCTTCAGTCTGTCAAGAGATATGTTTGCTTCATCAATGGCCTCCCTCTCCCCACCTCCCTTCGTGCTCTGGTGGTTGCAATTGCCATGTGGACTATCCACACGATTGTCTTGGATGCCATCGCCGGATCCATCCCCACCCTCCCTGAAGCTGTCCACAGATTCCGGTCTCATTTGGTGGATCACTTTCAAGCGTGGATGTTTGGATATCTTCCACCACGTCGCCGGCAGCTGGTCTCCTCCTGGTTCCCAGTCTGGTTCATCAAATCAGACCCCTTCCTCCACACGTGCTCAATAGTGGCTACGCCCCCTACACACGTCTCCCTCTCTCTCTCTCCCCATAAGTGGCGTTCCCACTGGCAACAAGAGATAGCATCGCTTCTCTGGGGTGCCTCACCTGGTACTGAGTTTTGTCTCGTCTGAGTCATATTCGGAAGTGTCCGTCCCATGGTCAGCCTTCCCCGCAATAAATAAATGAAATATCCAAATTTCGTTTGGGAGTTTATCATTCTAACTGATGCTTCATTGATGGCAATTGGTGCCATACTGAACCAAGTAGATGAACTTAGGGACGAACATCTGGTGGCATATGTGAGCTGGACACTCTTAGCCGCTGAGAGATATTACACCATGACTGATTGTGAATGCCTTGCAGTCATTTACACTTTTAAGCAGTTTTGGGTGTATGTCCACAGAACGCACTTTAAGGTGGTAATAGACCACTCTTCGTTGTGTTGGCTGCACAACTTATGGGAACCTGAAGGACAACTGGCCCAATGGGCACTTAAGTTTTAGTCTTATGATTATGAGATTGTCCACCAAGCGGGGCTTCTCACCAGAATGCAGATGGCTTATCGTGGTTACCAATGGTCCAGTTGGTATACCCGCAGGTGTATGAGCTATTCCATAGAATGGTCAAAGGAAGAATTGAGGATGAGCCTCGAGAAATCCAAGGTGCTCTTAAAAAGAGATAGAAAACACCGAGACCATGGATGGACAAGTATTCAAGATGATAAACGGGAAATGGCTATTATTCCAAAAGTTATTGGAAAGAGCAGCTATAGTGCAAGCAGCTTACAAGGTTGTCGGGAATGGAGGCCTAAGGAAAGTAACTGATCATATTCACCAGTAGTATTACTGGGAATCCACCAACTACAATGTCACGGATTATCTAGCTTGTTGAATGGAATGCCAGATGCATAAACCACACAAGAATACAACCGGATACCAACTAATCCAACCTGTATTTGCATGGAACATGGTGTCCATCGACATGATAGGACTGCTGGTGATGAGCACAGGAGGAGTCAAGTACATCATAGTAGCTATCAACCATCTGACGAGATGGGTAGAAACGAAAGCACTAACCAGAGTTGATGCTACCAGTTCTGCGAGAATCATCTTGGATCAAGTAGTATACTGGCATGGATGTCCACAAGTCCTACTGAGTGACAATGGGTCCAACTTAACATCTCATGTGATCCCAAGGCTAAACAAAATAATGGGGATTTGGGGAATTATGTCAGTACCATACCAGCTGGAGATGAATGGACTGGTAGAATGGGTCAATGGGATGTTGGCCATGACGCTGAGGAAGCTAGTCGCAGGGAGAACTTCCATGTGGGGAACGTACCTGAGTTTGGTGACGTTTGCCTACAACATTAGTCATCATATGGTGATGGGAAAGACGCCATTTAAATTCTTATATGGGAGGAAGGCCACGTTGCCACCGATATTATATTTAGTTATAAAACCTACATCAGGGATAGTAACAAACAATACCTGAAATGACTGATGAGTATCCTGATTGATATGCAATTGCAAGCATTTGATACAATCTTAAAGAAGATGATACAAGCAAAATTGGCGGATGATAAGAACCAACTAGCATTAGAAGAATATTGAATAGGAGAAAAAGTCGCCTATTGCGATATGCATGGTTTCAGATAAAGAAACAAATTGCATGCATTATAGTCAGGTCTGTTCGAAGTAATTGCCAAGATGGCAACCAATGCTTACTCCAGAAAAAGAATATCTTGGATGGAAGAGTAGTAGATTGAGTCCACGCTAAATATCTAAAGCATTGGATCAAAGAAAAAAAATAAATGAGTTCCCAAAGGACTGATGAACCATTAAGTTGGTCATGTCCTGATGATTAGGTCAAGTCCAAAAAAGGACCTCTGAACCAATCTAGATGGCTAAGTCCAAAAAAGGACCTCTGAACCATAGAAAACTGGTAGGTTTAAGTTTCCAGGATCCATTTTGGGGGAAAAGATGGACCTCTGAATGAAATACGGTCAAGTCTCAAAGAAAAAAAAGAGAATAAAAATAAAAAAATTGATAAAAGATATGGGGAAAAATTTTAAAAGCACAGGAAAAAAAGAAGCTGATATATTTTTATAATTTTTATTTTTATTGGTTGTCCTCAGTATGGGGATGATTCCACCTATGTCGCCCCTTGGGGGAGGGAGGATGGATCATGGTAGAAAGAAATAGCCCATCAAAATTGATATGCAATCAGACACTTGCAAGGGCAAGACCTACACAGAACCACGTTTGTTGCACAGATGCT
The DNA here is from genome assembly GCA_022478985.1 of Massospora cicadina. Classification (NCBI taxonomy): domain Eukaryota; kingdom Fungi; phylum Entomophthoromycota; class Entomophthoromycetes; order Entomophthorales; family Entomophthoraceae; genus Massospora; species Massospora cicadina. The sequence continues at coordinate 1,129 of JAKSZP010013962.1, read as the reverse complement.
GAGCCCTGAGAAAATGCAACTAGGGGAAGAGAAATTAAAATTTCAGAAGCCAATCGCAAAACCCTGGAGCGGGGAGGAAAATAGCAATAGAGGAAGAGGCAATCGTTGAATAAACCTGAGTAATCCCAATAAGGAACCAGTGCCAGAAAATTTTGTCTTGAGTGCTTGCCAATGGGCCTCATCAAGAACACCGGACATGTGAGCCAGCAGCAAAGAAGGAATACTCAATGGGGTTGTCAAATCATGCCCCAATTAATACATCAATGGAAGATAGCAATAAGAAGCTCCAGAGAAGAGGTAATTGTATAAAGAGTGGATTTCATCTTGCAAACAATGACTATGGGCTTCACAGAAGCTAAAGCTGAATGACTGATGAAATCCAGGCGAGGCTGGAAGCTTTGTCAACCAACTTAGAGGAACTTGATTAGCAAAGTGGAGAGCATAAGTGGCAGTATACCAATCCAGAAGGTTATCCATATCAGAGGGATTCAGCGCTAATGTCAACGCCTCAGTGACTTGTGCCCAAAGTTCAGCGTAGGGGAGCTCAAAATGTATGCTGTTCCTGATTGAAAGCTCAGAAACCAGCACAGTGGGTTTGTAGAATTGACCGAGTTGGAAGAGGAACTCAGGGAGCAAGTCTGACCCAGAAAAGAATGAACAATCCAAAGCAACTGGCATGACCTCCAGAGCATCGAAAATGATGTTTGGAGCATCAGCGAAAGGAGCCAAATCCAGGAGGGTTTTGAAGTCCAACTCAGGAATTGACTGCAAAGGAAGAGTTGGCTGAGAGTTGTTCAAAATAGTGGCAAGCCTGGTTTTGGTGGGATTGGATACCATTTCCGGTAATTTGATGGAAGGACTAGCCCCTTGTGTCAGACTAGGCGTATGAGTCCTGGAAGGACCATAAAAGAGGTTCTGTCAAACATCCTGACTCATCTGTTGGAAGAGGCGGAGGTCCGAATCTGAAAGACTGTTAAGAGGTTGCTGGTAGCGAGATTTTGAGTTTGACATATGAGCAGGACTAGAGGGGGGATGTCAGACTTATATAGAAGTTGACATTATGCACTCTATATTCCATTAGGCTCTAATTTTGGGGAAATTAATTTCAAAAATTAATGAAATAAGCTTT
>JAKSZP010013961.1:0-27962 GCA_022478985.1 Massospora cicadina | reverse complement strand
CCTGTGCACACTCCAAATCTGACCATATATAGAAAAAAAGCCTCCTAATTCACTACAATAAGCTGAGGGTCCATGTACATCTGTCTCAGTGGATTTCATCATAGAACTTCCCTTGTCTAAAGGGTTTAATGCTATAATGGTGATTGTAGATAGGTTCACCAAGTTTGCGCTGTTTATCCCATGTCATACAACCATATTTGCAGCGAAGACCGCAGCTCTTTTTATTATACATTTGCTCTCCATGTTTTGCCCAATAAGAATTGTAAGTAATCATAGCCCTCAAATTACAGACAGGTTTTAGGACGCTCTACTGAGACTTCTCAGCATCAATACCTACTTTTCTATGACGCATCACCCACAATCAGATGGACAAACAGAGGGAGTTAATCAAGACCTAGAACTATACTTACGTTGTTATGCCTTTGCCATCCAGGATACAGAGCTATGGACCTTTTTCTGGCAAAATTCGTTTACAACAATGCGCTGCACTCTTCCACTGGGGTTTCCCCATTTTAGGCTAGTTTGGGATACAATCCCTCTTTCTAGATTAGGCTACACTTGACTTCCATGGTTCCTGCAGCAAAAGACTGTATCACCCAGATTCAGGACACACAAGTTCTTGTTCAAGAAAACTTTCCTAAACTATTGTAAATAACAAAAAGTTTGCTGATAGGAAGCGGCTTATAGAACATCTTATCTTAGGAGGCTCACTTGTTATGATTGACACCTGCCACCTAAATATGAAGGTCCCCTCATAAAAGCTGGCTAGTAAGTGCTCAGGGACTTTTTGGGGGAAAATATTTGGGTAATGGTGCATACTCATCAAGCTTCCCGCCCAAAGGAAACAACATAATGATTCCATGTTTCCCAATTATCCCCCTTTAGGGAAAAAGGCTACTAACCCAGAGCCTATCATTGTGATGAACTTTCAAGAGGCAGAAGATGAAGCTATACTGGTCTCAAGATTTCCAGGAAGTCTTTCCAGCACCTTATTACATGGCTAGGCTACCTTGACTATTAATATAGTTTTGTAAGCGCAAAGGACAGTATAAATTGAAATAATGAACAAGTTCCATGAGTCACATACTAAGGTCCCCTATCCACCCAAAAAAATAGCTGCTTTTCTTGCCATTAAACTCCCTGACAGACGCAGGAACTACGCTCTGGTTCATTTACCAGGAGGAGCATATCCCTTTTCAAAAAGCTGAGTATAATGTAAGTCTGGAAACCCTACCTCTGGATTAGACTGTAAGAAGATCTCCTTAAGAAGTAAGAGAGGACCAAAGGCACCTGTGGAGCCATTGGTGCAACTGGGTGACATGGCCCATGTGGTTGATGAGTGGTGGGTCACTGCTCTGGCCCTGAAGATCCCCTACTATAACCTCCCTTCCTTCTTCTTCCCGTGCGGATAAGATTAAGAGGGCCTGTAGGGAAGTAGTTCTGACCAGAGGCCACCAGCAGGACCCCAATCCTCATCTGGCCCTACCCTGTCATCTCCCAATCCCTTGGAAGCTAAAAATTTGACCTCAAACCTTGTTAAAGCATTATCCAGTCAGAAAAACTGGTTCAGGCAAAAAAATATGAAAATTTGGGTTACAGGTTCTAATCTGAGTCAAGAATTCGTTCCTAAAAAAATTCAGAAATAATTTAAATGTAATAATTGACTACATGTAAACTAAATTATGCTGAGCATATAATTCAAGCAAATCCACTCAATATTGGATTGGTAAGAGTATCTCTGCTGTTGATCACAAAATATGTTATCAGAGCTTTTACTGGAACAAACGGGTTTGCGCTAATATTCCATAAGGAAATTGAGAAGTATGAGCCTCATAGATGACTCTACTAGGGATCAGCCTGCCAGAGCCAATCCCCAAACACATCCTCCGAGCTTTGTCATTGCCATGCACCCTCAGATCACTGTCCACACTCTGTAGGAGGGTTCTGAGATCCATGCCAACGCCACACCAAGCCCACTAGTGGAGCCCATGTCTTCAATCTGATTATATTACTTAAAATAAAATAATCTTTTCTTATACAAGCAATTCTTTATTGAATTTCAGGAATTTCATAGAAGACTCAACTGGCCATTCAGGTCAGCCTATCCCCAAATAAATAGTACTTTGCAAATATCAAATAAGCTTTCTCCTATACCAGGCTCTTCTGAACCATCCAGCACATCTCAGGCGAAGATTCCATACCCCACTAAATCATCATCCATGCCACCCATAAGTCCAACGTTATATTGACTTGGATGCATTTTAGCTTCAGAAAGTCAAATTCTCCTTGCTCTGAATCCCTCCATTTGGGTTCCTTCCTATGAATTCACTATTTTGATCCAGTAATAACTGATTTGAAGCAATGTATGGATCAGGTGCCACCTGATCCGTTACATCACCCCCCCCTGTGAAACTCAGAATCTTTGGACCATCCCCAGGCACTGTGCACCATCTTCTCCCATTTACCATGCCACCTCCTCCTCCGGATCACCTTTCCATCTTACTTGCACATGCAGCCAGCCCTTCATCCATCTCCCAAGCTCTAGATATGTTGCTCTGCGTTGATCTGCCTGTCACTTCTGGTGGGCCATCGCCTGCTCCAAATTTCCCCATAACTTCTCCTTGGTATCCACCAGGGCACGTGCCATCTCATCCACCCCCCAGAACACTTCATCCATGGCTCATCCAGATGCTCTTCATGGATCTGCCTATTGCTTCTGCCAGGCCACCGCCTGCTCCACACTTCCCCATAGATTTTCCTCAATATCTGTCATGACAAATGCCATTTTGTCTGCTCCCCAGTACACCTCATCCACAGCTCCTTCAGATGCCATTTGTGGATCCGCCTGTTACTTCTGCTGGGCCACTGCCCGCACCATACTTCTCCATTGATTTTCCTCAATATCCACCATGGCATGCGCTATTTCATCCGCCTCCCAGTACACTTCATTCACAACTCCTCTGAACACTTGAGCCAACCACACCTGACACTGAACTAACGACACCTCTTTCAAACCACAGTAACACCATTCCTCCCCTTTTGGAACCTCCACCTCATTCAACTCATGGCCAGTCCATTCCTCCCCTTCCAGAACATCCACCTCCTTCCACTCATGGCCAAACCAAAAAGAAATTGAGTTGAGTCTAATGTAACAAAAGGGTTTGCGCCAATAAACCATAAGGAAATTGGGAAGTAAGAGCCTCATAGCTGACTCTACTAGAGATCAGCCTGCCAGAGCCAAATTCCAAACCCATCCGCCAAGTTTTGTCCTTGCCATGCACCCTCAGATCACTATCCACACGCTGTAGAAGGGTTCCAAGATCTACTCCAACGCCACACCAAGCCCACTAGTAGAGCCCATGTCTTCAATCTGATTATATTACTTAAAATAAAATAATCTTTTCTTATGCAAGCAATTCTTTATTGAATTTTAGAAATTTCATAGAAGACTCAACTGGCCATTCAGGCCAGCCTATCCCCAAATAATTAGTACTTTGAAAATATCAAATAAGCTTTCTCCTATAACAGGCTCTTCTGAACCGCCCAGCACATCTCGGGCAAAGATTCCATACCCCACCAAATCATTGTCCATGCTGCCTGTAAGTCTGACATTATATTGACTTGGATGCATTTTGGCTTTGGACAGTCAAATTTCCCTTGTTTTAAATCCCTCCAATTCGGATTTTTTCCCATGAATTCACTATTCAGATCCAGTAATGACTGATCTGAAGCAATGTATGAATCAGGTGGCACCTGATACATTACAGTTACAACCTCATACATAAGATATCTGGTAATTTTTCAAAATCAGCATGATCTTTGCAAGCATGTCAGCCAGCCCAGTTCAAGCTATCCCCAATACCTTATCCCTCCACCAAGTATAAAAGACAACTTCCCTACCCAGGGTTGGTTGTCAGTTCATCCTATATGTACTTTATAATTAGACTCTAAGTTTCCAACCTCGCTCTGCAGACTCCACTAGCTTGCTTTTCACCAACGTTCTCTCTTTGAATCTCACTAAACAAGCTGAAATCAGCGTTTTGGGGCTGATGATTGATGAGTAAGCAATCTAATCCATCAATCCAGAAGCACACTGCACGTTAGCTGATGTCATCAGAATTTATGCTCCTGAATTTCTTCTTCAATATGCCATACCAGAAGGTCATCATAATCTTCCAGATCCAGTCCTCCAACCCACCACTGGTTTGTCATGATCTTTCCAACCAAGAGCTTCACAAACTCTCATACCTAGGAAGGCCATCACCATCATCCTGACTTGTCCAACTGACTCACCACTGGATTGGAGTGATCTGGATGAGATGAGGCCTTCCAATTTCTGATACACCCTTTGTGGGTGATGAAGGCCCATCCTTGCAACCTGGAGGAGGAGCTCAGTTACCAGATTATCCTGTGCATTGATCCTTGGGGCAATTATCCCCTTTTTAAATAAATAAATCTGCTGCTCTAACACCTTTTCTGACTTCACATGGCAGTTTAATACAGCCTCAACAACTGTGAGACAATCTCCAAGCTTACCCTGCATTTGAATTAACCTAATTTGGTTTGATTTGTGAACCTTATCATCATTTTCATAAACTAACATCATCCAATGAACCTAGTAATTTATATATATAATAAAAAACAGAAGATTTTTGAGACTATTACCAAAGGCTAGCAACTGCCAATCCAGGAAGAGTGGTCATCCTAACAGTCTCTCCCACCTTTAAGGGTTGCCTCAGAAAGACTTGCAATTGCCCCATTGCAGCTATTTAGTTTACTGTGGTGCATTTGGTACACTACTTAGTCTTTACTACCCTCACAGGAACCATAAGGAATCCCTTCTACAAGTCATTAGAGCTGCTATGCCACTGGCATTTTGGGCTTTTCACTGGGTTGTCACACACCCAGTTTAGAAGCCCAGTCTTAAATTTAAATTGCAAAATCCATGACATATATGGCCTCTATTGATTTATACCTTAAGCTATAAGATTGAATACTTTTTACTCTTATATAAATAATCAAAGTCTAGATATCAAGCTTATCACTCAGACATCATATATAAATTCATTCTTTTCTTCTTATGTTTTATAGTCTACCTTCCATAATATTGCATGTTTGCTAACAGAAATGATCACTATATAAGAAAAACTATGCTGAATTACTTTAGTTTATATCTAAATTGTTTCTAGTATATAGTTTTGTTGCTAGGCACAGTAATTATTTGCCTGGTATAATATGATGAATGGGTATTTCTCAGCTATACCATAGGGTAGTCTCAACATATATTAGTTGAAAGTATTATCTCTAGGGTTTATTAAACTAGATATTATATTGATAATTGATTTGATTATAAAATTGTTTTTATAATTGCTTGCTATGTAATACTTGGTAGTCTCTAATAAAATATAGTGAGGACATCTATGGTAAAATTTCAACCTTGGAGAGCCTACATCTTACTAAATAGGTAAAAAAATCTGGTTCATAGGTAAACTTGCAAACTACTTGTTTTTTATTTCCTTTTTATGGTTTACAACATAGACCTTATAAAATATAATATATTCTAATCAATTTGATCTTATTTTTAGCATTATGCTAATGTCTTGATATAGATTCTCTAGTTAGAGATTACAACTTATGCATACACTAAAACTTATGAATTATTATAAAGAAAACTTTTAACATTTTTTTAAATTTCTAAGAGAAATAAGTAGCTTAAACACTTAGTTCCCTGATTTGATAACAAGCTATAAACTTTTATTTTATGTTTATAAGATTTGTGCAGCTTTAGTCAATAAGGCAATAGCTTTGTTTATATTAAGCTGATGAATAGGCAAATTTAATAAACTGATGTAATTAATCATTGGTTGCTTTCACAATGAATTTTAGTTCTCAGAAAAGTATTATACATTTTCTTAAGATAGGGGTATCAGTAGATAAATTCAAAAAGAAACAATCTATATTGTATGGAAATTTATACTGATGGTTGCTAGGTTTTAAATGCCTGCATCACATGTTTATATAATATAATGTCACTCTAACTGGTAAAAATAATTTATCTCAGATGATGAATTTATTTTGATGCTTTGGGCCAGCTTAAGTTATCAAACAAAGATTAATGGAGAAATAAGCTATGCAAAATGCCGGTAAATTGATAGTTTTGGAAATATTTTGACATCTAGATCTAGTTGTAGATTAATAACTAGCTCTAAACCAATTACGTTGTATGGAATATTCGGTAGAACTTTAAGTTCTATAGGAAAGTGTGGAACCTATATTAGGCATCAACTACAACATATAACTAAATGTTATCGAAAGACAAACCTTGGAAGGTGTTTATCAGAAGAGGCTCTTGATAAACTAAGGTTAATCTTGACAGCAAATTACACAACTTGAAGTTCAAGAAATTGTTTAAGAATCTTTAAATGATTGTGTAGATTCAAGGCTTATAGAAAATTAATACAATAATCAGTAGGATACTCTGTAATCCTATTAGGGTTTAGGTATGAGAACTATCTAGGAATGTAAATTACGTAGCGGTATTTTAGCTCGCTTGGTAAGCATTACGCCTACTAAAAGCTGGAAATATTTGTTGTGTAAGTAGAACATCTTACAATACCCTTAATTTTAGAGCTCAATTATTAAGACTATCGCAGCCTATTTTGATGGAGAGCCATCTATTAGACAAGTTAGAAGCCATTACACAGCCAATCATTATCATTTTCAGGCAGTAGGAGGATGGTGACGAGTTGACGATGTCTTTGGTATGAAGCCATGAGTTATTAGCAGGTATTATATTAAAGGGTATAATGGCGCATTAGCGAAAATCAAACCATCCGAACCAATACTTTTACAGTCAGAGCGAATTCGTATCAGCTTAAAATTTTAAAATTATGCCGAATTTGGCCAAATTAGACGGATACCTAATTTAGCAAGTCAGTAAGCTTTGTAGGCCAACACTCCACCTGCAACCAAGTCCAATTGTTTTTCGTTCGCATAGTTAAAGCATTTATCTTAAAAGAGCTTCTATAAAGTTATCGAGCCTTGCTGAAAACCTAGGTGGATCAAAGGCCTATCCATTTGTTGAAGGCCGCCACGTGATCTCGGGTGCCATGCTTTGGGCAGTCCCAGGTGTGGCAAATTGAGGAGGTTGGTTCGCAGTATTGGGCGGAAGGGTAGTAGGCGCAATGGTAGTGGAAGGAGATTCAAAGAATTGAAGGGGGAGAAGGGAGAGGCAGTCATCGATAACATTGTCAAGTATTGACTCCCACCCCTCTCGAGTCTTCAGCCGAGTGCAACATTTGTCCCAGAATCCACCCAGCAGGTCAGGTTTCGCGCAGAATTCCTGTAGGTTGGCCCGGATCTGGTCTGGAGGACACGCCGCGCCGGTCAGTCGACTGCTGCTGGCGACAAGCCGGTTGTTTTCCCAAAGCAAGCCACCCCCCTGAGGAAGGATTTGGACCAGCGCGCAGCCCGACTGATGCATGTACTGGGTGTGATCAAACTTGGGCTTGTTGTAAGAGTAGTAGGGCCTAGCGTGAGCCGAATGGAAGCGCGAATCGGCCTCAAGGTCCAAGACGAAGCCAAAGGCTTGTAACAGCATGGCGGGGAAGATATCCTCTGGCACCGAGGCTACCAGCCCCGGGACATGGATGTCGGCGGTAGCCTTGGCAACGTCGGGCGGCGTGACGGAAAAAAGGATCAGAATCGGGGTGCGGAATGGATTTTCGTCCGAGACGCTCGCCGACTGTGCGACGGGGGCCTCGATGAGGCGCAACCCACACTTTTCGGCGGCACGGGACCAGCTCTGAAGCAGATCATCGATGAGGCGCGAGGTGCAACCGAGCCAATGAAGCTGAAAGTGGTAGCAGTGGCGGGGAGTGTAAACGGTATCGTAGTGGAGGAAGGCGGTCTCCTGACGATTGCTCTTTCGTGCAAGATCTAGATCGATGGCCATGCTTTTGGCCATGGCAATCAACGCGACGCCCTCCTCTTCCTCATCTGGGGCGGCATTGGCGGGTCGATGATGGCGGAACCAACCCATGTTAGGCTTGGGCTGAGCCGCCGGCGTGTACTCGGGCGCCAGCTGATAGAAATAGTGGCCGTCCATAAACGGGTGCGCACCACGGCAATGCACCAGCAGCCCCCGCGTCAGAAGCGCGCTGCCGAGCCTAACCGCTTCATCGCGAGAATTGACGTCGATGAAACTGCGGATGAACCAGTCCACCAGCTCGTTGCCAACCATAACGCTCTCGTACTGCCGCAGGTGCCAGCGGCGGTCAGTGATCTTGAGCCCGGAGGTAGGAGCAAGCATGGCCTGCGCGATATGCGCCAGCTTGGAGTCGCGAGTCAGTTTATCACCCGAGGTGAAGTTAAAGCCACGGCGCGCCGGGGCAGGTGCGGCACGCGCGGCACGAGCCTCGCTGCGCAGAAAGGCGCTTGGCGTGAGGGTTGAGAAAGAGATGTGTAGGGCGTTGATGCTCAGGTCCTGAGTGGGTCGCTTGGAGCGTAGGTGGTCGAGCGAGATGCAAACCTTCTGGAATTGCTCCAAAAACTTTGAGAAAAGCGCCACTCGAGTCTCCTCCTCATCCAAGCCGGCGAAAGTGCTAGGCAGTGAATCCCCTGGCAGCAGGACGAAGCGCGCGCGCCAAAAGCGCAGCCCTTCAGTCATCTCCTCCTGGTAACCCGAGATGAGGTGATCGAGGTAATTCCAATTGTAAGCGTTGGCGTTGGGGTACGCGAATTGGATGAGCTTGGAGGAGTACCCATCAGCGGTTTTGGGCCAAACGTGGCAGGCGTACTGGATATTGGTGGTGGTGTGTTGGATGCGGCGTACGTAGCGCTTGACCTCGACGTTTTGGCCGGAGCTGTCATACACCAGTTGATGGATGTGGTTGCCCATCGACAAGAAGTGGGGCTTGGTTGCGCAGAAGCCGTCTTTGGCGTCGGTTACAGATAGCGCCGACTCCTCCACCCCGGGTTGAAAGCCAGCAACCACCTTGTGGGGACGCCCCATATCCTCAGGTTTAGGCACCACGATCTGGAAGCCTTGGGCCAACCGCTGCGAGATAAGCTCCTTCAGGAGCGAGATGGCGCTCTGAGATGCTCCGACCTTTTCGCTGGAATACTCGGAGCCCTCATCGTTGGGCGACACGGTGTAGGTGTACTCTTGGTAGAATTCGGCCAACTCGTCCCAACCCGGGAAAAGTTCGGTAGTGAGCGGCAGGCAGGCTGGAGCGCACAAGGATATCCATTTAACGGTGGTCAGTTCACCTGGGCGAGTATAGATGTGCTTCCATCTCCCGGATGGGGTTTGGGCACTCGGTTTGGGCATCTGGTAGGGGTTGATAAGGATCTGTTTGTCGATGCTACGGCTGGCATGGGTTTTGGGGGATGCCTTGCCAAAGAAGCGATGAGAATCGCTGGTAGGTGAGGGTACTGAGCCAGCACAGCTATTTTTGGGCGATGCGTGAAGGCTAAGATGGTCTTGAGGTTTGAATTTAATGGTGATGGGTTTAGCGCTGCCGTCGGAGTCCTTGTCTCTAGTAGGCCCCGGCTCTAAGCTGTCGAGCGCGCTGTGACGGGGGGCGCTTCGTGAGAGGGGCAGCGATGTTGCCAACCGTCCATCCATGCTGCGGCGGTGGTCATCCCGCGGGGATATGCGCTCCTCCGACAATTCTTTGAGGGCGGGTGTTCGGTGGGTCGGCCGGAAACGTGGGCGCTTCTCCTCGTCTGCAAACAGCTGGGCGTCGTAGGCGTGGCGCGACAGGTTCTCATCCAGGTAAGGGATTTTGTAAGAGGATGGGGACTCACCGTGGATTCCAATCGTCTGCAGTGATGGCATCTTGCAGCGCGGAACAAAGCCTTCTCGCTTAAAAGAGACGCGAGCCGAGTCGTAAAAGCTCCATTCCACCCAGTGCGGGCTGGCGTAGTACGTGTAGGTGGGCTCAGCACCTTCATCATCTAGGTAGAGAAGGTCGCGGGGGTCTAAACGCGCCTCAGCAGGCCCCAAAATGGACTCCACGCGCAGGGAGCGCGAAGTATCCGTCCCCACGCTCAGCCTCTCCGCCTTGGCGCAACCTTCGTTGACGGCCGAGGGCGGGATGCTGGAGGGGAATTGAAACAGCGGCACCTGATGCAAAGGTGGCTTGGAAAGAAAAACAAGGTCGAGGGAGATACCCCCATCATTCATACGCTCAAACGTCAAGCGTAGAAGGTTCTTGTCAACCCGGAACAAGCCGCTGGCTGGCGTCACCACTATAATGCAAAGGCCAGTGCGAATCAGATCGCGGTCCACGTAGTGTCGGTCGAAGCCATTAAGCGCCATATTGAGAGCTTCCAAAAGATTACCATCGGCGGCGGTGGTGTTGAACCCCAAAGCTCCGGTGTAGCCGTCTTCCTCGTGCTGCAGAATGTCCCGCTGAAAGTAAACCATCTCGGTGAGTTTAAGTTCCTTAATCACCTGGGACCAGTCATTGCGCGTCTCACAATCCACAACCACCTTGTAAAAGTCACGATACCATTGCCCGTTTGGCAGTTGGATTGCTCCCACCACCTTGTCGGCGTAGATGATGCGCGTGAACAGAATCACTGATACCACATGGTTGGTGCCCATCTTCCTCCACCGTTCAGTCAAATCGGGCAAAAACCCATCGATTAATTTCTCAATAAACAAAAAGCCATCCTCCTCAAACTCCCACATCTCGACGCTAAGCTGAAGGAACAGATAGCACCGTGAAGATTCCGAGCGAAACACCAGCTTCGTATCGGACGTGATATACCCACACGCCATCTCGCGGGTCTCAATGGTGATGCTCTTTATCTGCACGCGAATACACCCGGCAAATAGCACCTTTTTCCCCACGTACACGCAGGTGTTGCACAAACTCATTTTTAACCGCCACATATCGCTGCGGCCAAGATATTGGTCTTTAAACGCTACCTCAACGTAGCTAGCTGACACCTTCTCGCTCGTCATCTTCTCGACCACAACGCTGGTTCGCGCCTTAAGATTGAAGGCCGAGGCCACCGGGTGGGAGATCGACACTTGCAGCAATGGCTGCTTCGCAACGGTTTCCTTGTCAAGCGAAGAGGCCATAATAATCAGCCGGTGGCCTTGCCCAGAACAAAGGTTACCGTGTCGCTGTTCGGTTTCCTGGTCTAGGCTATGGCGGCTGGAGCTACCGTTGCGGATCTCGGGGTGATATACCTGCAGCAAATCCCCTGGCTGGATGTGAGGAAAATAATCCGGGTTCAGCACAAGCTCATTTTTGGAAAATTTTTCATCGTGGGTCCATAGGTTATAGCTCTGAACCTGCGAAACTTCTCGGGGACGTTGAAAAACTATGGCACTCTCGGGTTTGGCATTTGTTTCCGCCTCTTTATCAGCTTCAGGTCCCTGAGATGTCGCCACCCCCTGCCGGCCCGAGGCAAAGCTACTGGGCCGGTTCTCATCTTGCAGGTGTGGGGTGAGATTAGATGAGGTAGAGGCCGTGTCCCTTCGCGGTGCAAATGCGGAGTTTAAAAATCGGCCTGACATTGGCTCGTTAAATTAAAAGCTAAAGGGTTCAAGTTTAGCTTCGGTCTTATTCCTTAACAACGTTATTTAGCTATACTGGTAAAAGAGAAATCTACCACACCACAATATGTTCCCAAACCAATCAGCAATTTTTAATCCAGAGAAGCTCAACCGTGTCAAATTACTCACATCCGCCACATAAAAAGCCTTGCCATTTTCCAATAAATTTCAATAAAAGTGTGCTTTAATCTTATATGAGACAGGGTATATAAAGAGTTGTATAAATAAACATTTAAAAAAACAAATCATTTGAGTTAGATGTTCACAGAAAAATAAAAACAAGAAAACTTAAACTTCTGAAATCGCTTTTCCCAACATAGCAATAATTATAACCCTTCATATACCAATAAATGTCAACCCGGTAAGCATGCCAATATGAGTTTTTGTTACAAAGAAGGATAAAACCTATTTTTGCTTAGTAAAAAAGCTTGGATTACGAAATATCAACCCCTTTAGATTTAAGTCAAACCCTAGCTAAAACACTTATAAACCTCAGCATTTAAAAAGTTAGGATTGATTGAGTTAAAGTGAAGATTTGAGTTAGATTAAATTATATCAAAGAGTTCTAACCTACCCGATCCCTTTCTCAGTAAAGAACAAGCTACCCGAACAAAGCGTTGACTTAAGCTTTAAAGCCAAGATATGTGCAGGTTCTTTTTATTTACTATTTCTCAAACCATTTCTTGTATAACTGAGCGAGCTTAGCAGATGCTTGAAGATTAAAATACAATTTTAGGTTAACTTCAATCAATTCAAAAAGATTCTTCAAGTAAAAGAAAATATAAGGGGACTCGACTTTATAAAAATTATGTTGCACTAGTTTAATTGGGTTAACTATATAAACAGTATAAATGATCAGTAGTTGATATTACTTTAGTACTTTTAATTGCAATATTGTTTAACATGTTCGTCGCCGTCACCCAAATATGGGTGACGGGCCGACGAACATGTTAACGAACAATTTGTAGTATTAGCATCGCTATAGCAATTTTAAATTTGACAAATGAAATCGAAGTGGTAAAAAAAGCTCTAAAAAGTATGAAATAATCGAGAAATTAAGCCTACTCAATAAAACCCCTTTTGAAGTCGGCGCCATATTTTAAACTGAATTTTAAATTTTATTCGAGGTGGGCTAACCTGGGGACGATACCACACCGATTAAGGGGAAAATCGAATGAATGGGAAAGGAGGATAAAATCCGGAAAACCTCCATGCACAGCATATGATAGGCCAGGAACTCCATGGACTGCCTTTGCTATTTGTTATCTCAGTTCGGGGCATTGGTACGCAACGCCAATATGGTCATAATTGTCCCCTATCCAAAGTTCCTGTACCGGAATCGAACTCGGGGAGGCAGCAGTAGAGGTCCCTATTCTACCACTGGGGTATTCTACCCTTATATTTTAAACTGAATTATAGAATTTTCCTCACAAATACAAATTATTTCTTAAGTCTGGATTGTGTCCAAGTGTAAACTATAAGCAACTTAGAATATATAGTACTAAGTATATAAATTATAAATACCTATTATAAGTTAGTTAAAATATGGTGCTGACTTCAAAAAGGGTTCTATTGAGTAGGCTTAATTTCTCAATTATTTCATACTTTTTAGAGCTTTTTTGAGAAGGGTCTTTTTTCCCAAAAAACTTTACCCCAGCTCTTTTCCCCTCAAAAAATTAGTGCATTTTTAAAAGTGGCTCTTTTTCCTACTTTTATTAAATACTAGCAGAGTTACCCATGCTTCGCTACGGTGTCTATAGAATTTCAGGTGATTCGAATTGATTAATTTAGATTTTATATATAGCTAAGCAATAACTACTCAGCTAAATCTAATTGCTCAATCGAAGCAACCAAAAAGACCAACCATTCAGCTAAAACTAACTGAACTTATCAAATTAACCAATAACTAATCACCTCCAAAGCTAAACTGTATCTTATCGATTCGACCAAAAACCATCAACCACTCGGCCAAATAAAATAAACTTATCAAATCAATCAGATTCTAAATTATTTTAGCTTTTATATTGGTAGATAGCTATCAATAAGTTCAGAAACAATTAAACCTATTAAAAATTCCAACCTTCAACCACTTAGCTAAAATCTATAAGTCTGCCAAATTAATTAAACCATCAATCTCTTATCTGAAACTATTGAACCTATCGAATCAACCAAAAAATAAACCACCACTCAGCAAAAACAATTATTGAACTTACAAAACAGCCAAAAACTACCAACTAAATATCAAAGCCTATGAACTATTGAATTAGATGAATATGAAAATACACAGCCAAATTGCTATATAATTACCATTAGAAATATACGTTCTAGATCTTATATAGAACTGATGTTTAAATTTATATGATTAACTAAACAATTATATATTAGCATTCCGTTCCCAAACTTTATAGAATACTTGTGCCAAGTTCGATGATTTTTGGTTATTTGCTCGAGATAATGCATCTATATAAACAAATTAACATACTGATTCTTTTGTAAATAAAATTTAAGATTAATTCTTGTTGATACCAGTTTAACACAGATTTGTTTGTGGGCTTAAAGTTCATCTGATAATCTCATAATTTTTATATTTGTAGATAGTTATCGATAAAATCAAGTAATCGAATTATACTGAATCAATATAAATTTACCAACCATTCAGCCATACCCAATTAAACCTATCGAATTAACTAAACCACTAAACCACTTAGCTAAAACCATTAGATTAAAAATCAACTAATCACCAACCGCTTCGTAAACCAAAACTAAATGTATCGAAACAACCAAAATCACAACTATTTACCAAAACCAATCAACTTTATTAAATCAACTAATCACTAACTTTATTTAATCCGTTAAGCTTATTAATCAACACAAACCCACCAACCGCTTGACAAAACCATTTAAACTACCGAATCAACCAAATATCAAACTTCTCGGCCGTAACAATATACCGATTTCCATTAAAAACATATAAAATTTTCACTTATTACATATAAAACTTTTTATTTTACTATGAAAATTAAAAATTGGGCTTCAAGGTGCACACGGACCCCCTCCCATCCACCTATAGCCAAATTTTCAGAGCTCTACATGCTCTAGTTTTGGCTGGGCATCGCGCACACACACATACACATTTGCTTTTATATATATAGATTACGCCAAGATTCGAACAACTGACCTTTTATAGAGTTGAAGTTTAGAGCCAAAAGCTGGGCCGATTATGCTAGAGGAGGTATTTTTAAAATCAATTGGACTTTTGATTCAAAGTTTTGATTTAGATAAACTTGTTAAATACCCGAATGCCCACTAGCACTTAACAAAACCATTTAAAATATCAAATCAGCTGAATATCAAACTGCTCAGCTGTAACAATATAGCGAATACCATCGAAGTATATATAGGATTTTCACTTGTTACATATAAAACTTTTTATTTTACTATATTTTTCCCATATTTTAATAGTTATTCTGCTATTCGGGGTGGAGACAAATCCAACAAATCAAAGATCATAAAAATCGGTCCAGCCGCTCTTGAGTTATGAATGGTGTAACTAACATGACTTTGTTTTATATATAGATTAATATCTCTATATATTGTTTTTGCCCCTTACTATTTCTATAAAATTAAAACTTATTGTGTATCTATTATATATAGTATCTTATAAACAAATATACTGATGATTTATCTTATTAAATTTAGTAGCTTTTTTGGTCAAATTATACTAAATTTACAGATCACCATCTACAATACTTCATTTTATTAAATTTAGATGATTTTGTTGGTCAACGCATGCCAAATTTACTGATCGCCATCTACAGTAATTCATTTTATTAGATTTGGTTGCTTTTATTAGTCAATCTATGTAGATTTATTGATCGCTATCTAAGATAATTCATTTTTATTAAATTTAGATGAGTTTATTGGTCAAATTATGCAAAAATGATAGCCATCTATAATGATTTAAGCTCGTCCCGCTATGAGCTCATACTGACTGAATTTTGAACATACCCCCAGCCATAGGACATATCAAAAGTGCTTCGAAGCTATCTTTTCACCGATGCCAGAAAAAGTTTATCCGGTGTTTTCTTAGTCCCACAAGTACCCATCGCTTCCGAGCCCATTTTGCAATTTACTAAATTAATGGGCAGATATTTGCCCAATACTTACTAAAGTAAAATGGGACCTAAGTTGGAGCCTCCTCTATTTTTGGAGATGATCATCCAAATCGGTCCAGTATTTTCAGAGTTATGCGCGAACAAACATAGAAAAAAAATATACATACATGTCGAATTGATGACTTCTCCTTTTTCAAAGTCGGTTAAAAAGGCAAGCTTTTCTGCTTTTTAACTGACTTTTTAACCGAATTTGAAAAAGGAGAAGGTTCTCAATTCGATCTGTATATATGTTTTTTTTTCTTTTTCTTTTTTTTCTATGTTTGTTCGCGCATAACTCTGAAAATACTGGACCACTTCGGATGATCATCTTCTCCAAAAATCGAGGATGCTCCAACTTAGGACCCATTTTACTTTTGTAGGTATTGGGCAAGTATCTGCCCATTAATTTAGTAAATAGCAAAATGGGCTCGGAAGCGATGGATACTTGTGGGACTAATACAGCTCCGGATAAACTTTTTTTCCTGTATCGGTGGAGCGATAGCTTCAAAGCACTTTTGATATTTCCTATGGCTGGGGGGTATGTTCAAAATTCAGTCAGTATGAGCTCATAGCGGGACGAGCTTAAATCATTATAGATGTCTATCATTTTTGCATAATTTGACCAATAAACTCATCTAAATTTAATAAAAATGAATTATCTTAGATAGCGATCAATAAATTTACATAGATTGACTAATAAAAGCAACCAAATCTAATAAAATGAGTTACTGTAGATGGCGATCAGTAAATTCAGCATATGTTGACCAATAAAATTATCTAATTTTAATAAAATGAAGTATTGTAGATGGTGATCTGTAAATTTAGTATAAGTTGACCAATAAAATCAACTAAATTTAGTAAAATGAGTTATTAATATAATTGTTTATAAGATTTTATATATAAAATATATACAATGATTTTTATTTTTAGAGAAATAGTAAGGTATCAAAAAGGATATATAGAGACAAAAATATTTAATAAAAGTAGGAAAAAGAGCCACTTTTAAAAATGCACTAATTTTTTGAGAGGAAAAGAGCTGGGGGTAAAGTTTTTTGGGGGAAAAAAACCTTCTCAAAAAATTTTTTGGGAAAAAAAGAACCTCCTTTAAAAGTCTCTAAAAATTATGAAATAATTGAGAAATTAAGCCTACTCAATAAAACCCTTTTTGAAGTTGGTGCCATATTTTAACAGAGTTATAATAGGTATTTATAACTTAAATACTCAGTACTATCTATTCTAATCTGCATATAGTTTACACTTGGACCCAATCCAGACATAAGATATAATTTGTATTTGTGAGCAAAATTCTATAATTCAGTTTAAAATATGGCACCAACTTCAAAAAGGGTTTTATTGAGTAGGCTTAATTTTTCAATTATTTCATAATTTTTAGAGACTTTTAAAGGAGGTTCTTTTTTTCCCAAAAAAATTTTTATACTAACAATATATAAAAAGACCCTATTTAGCATGGTTTCTCTTTTACCACAAAAGCTAGAAATTTGCAATTTGGGTCGGAGGGACTGCTCAAAATTTGTAGTTAGCTAAAAAACTGTTAATTTTTAAGATTTTTTAATCTGTGAAATTGCAGTCTAAATTTTACCTTAATAAATTTTTATTAAAAGATAAATCAAATTGGAAATTGTATTCAAAAAAGTCTTCTAAAAAACAAGGAACATACATTCATGAAAGTTGGTATATATGTGAAGTTTAAGTGGTGGAATATCTAGTATATATGAAGTTTTTTTAACTTAATTTTAGCATTAAAAATAAAAAGTATACTAGTATATATGTAGAAATCATATAAAAAGTATTTTCCCATAATAAATTATCTATGTATGCAAAATTTATGTATGTGCCTTTTGGGTGTTAGGTTATCAAGTAGGTAAAGGTTTTTTAATTTATAATTTGTAACTACAAAAGTGCAAAAAAACTGTTAATCTTTATATATATATAAAAAATATTGGTTTTATACAAAATATCTCTAACCATAAAAGCTAGAAATTTTAAATTTAGCATTGAAGTAGAGTCTAAATTTTGTAGTTACATTAAGAAACTGATATCACTAAAATATTTTTCCTAATGGAAAACTAGATTAATTTTCTTTAATAAATTTATATTATAAACTAATTCAAATATAGAATTTATTTTAAAAATCATTTTAAAAAACAAATAAAACCTAAATTTATGTGGTTTGCTGTATATTAGGCTTGCATTTAGGATTATTGAGTAGGTAGAAGCTCTTTTAACTTAATTTTAACTACAAAAAAATAATAAAAAGTGAATTTTATCTGCACAAGGTAATAATCATCATATATCCTAAACCACATTAGATTCAAATTTAACCATTTGATTTGTTGGAACTTTTTAGTCCATAGGTACCTACTAAGAAACTATTTATAAGACTATAAAATATTTATATATAACATCAGGTTTTATTAAAAAAGTCTTTTATAAATTATTAAATTTTGAAAAATAATTAAAGCTTTATTTCTCTCAAGCTAAAAACCTACATGCACAAAAGTTAATATATACCCCTTAAGTATTAGGTTCCTCATGTAGGTAGGGCTTTTTGAAGCTAAAATTCTAAACAAAAATATATAAAAAGCTAAAAATCAATATATAAAGGGTAATTTTTATATCTCCTAAACCACATAAGTTATTTTATTTCTATTACAATATGATGTTTATTAGTTTATAGGCACCTACTAAAAACTGATAGAAAAATGGCTAAAGTATTATTTTTATGGCCAGGTAGTGAGTATTTTATCAATAAGTCAGCTAGTAGTTTAATATTATTTAATTTTGTTCTATAGGTTTGATAGGCTTAGTATGCAAGTGGTTAGTCTAGCAAGATATAATCTACCAGCACTTTGCTACAGGTTTAATTCAGAACATGTTCAAAGCATGTACTGACTATGATAAAACATCACTTTTTCCCTCCCTCTTTATTTTTAATAAAAAAGTTTATATAAAAATATGAGAATAGAAAAAAAGATATGGTGATTGCCTAGAAGGGTGAAAACTGTTACAACTCTGCTGTAAGTTTGGTTTGTAACAGGTTTGAAACCTATAATGGCTAAGAAAAAATTTGTTACCTGCCTCCTCTCTTTTTTTTAGTACTAGATGGTCCCAACTACCTGCCTCCTCTCTTAGTTTTATATTACTTTTGAATGAATGTATAAAAAATGATATTAAAATAAAAAGAAAGATAAGATAGTTGCATAGTGAGATGGTTCCCACCATAATAAAATCTTTATTTTAAAAAAGGGTCATGCTAAGCATTTTATGTTTGTCTGATTAGTTAGATAAGTTCATTGATTTTTGACTTAGTGGTTGGTGGGTATCTATTATTTTATTTTTTAGCACTAGTGGTACCCAACCTAAAAGGGGAAGCTGCCACACATCTTTATTTGCAAATGGGCCAAACAAAAGGATTATTAGAAAATAAAAAATCTTAATATGGCACCTCAGCTAAAAGCCTAGGAAGCCATATCAGAAGATGAGAAAAATTCCGGAAGCTTTTGTCTGGCATCTGCTTTAGCTGGTGGACCATGACAGACAGCATTGAGGTTGGAGCATCAGTGACATGAAGCATGAGGAGGTATAGTTGTGGGTTTTCTTCATTTATGAGGCCAGCGATGTTAATGGCCTCAATGTATTGAGCAAGTTGATGCTCCACAAAAGTGATAAGAGCTGGCACAAAAGTGAAAGTCTTGGTGTGCCAGCCAGTTTTAGGATAAGTGGGGTTAAAAAGAGAAGTTTTTGCCACATCAATGCAAGTATGTCTTACACCAAAATTGAGCTCCTCAATTTCATATTTTGCATCTTCCTCAAAATCATGAGGGAAATTGTGGATAGAAATTCCCTCAACCAGAGGTTCCATTGCCCCATAGAGTTGCTGGCAGAGTAGGGTGTTGGCAGGAGCTGCAGCGGCCTTGTCCACTGTTATAAAATTGTTGTTTTTGTTGAGATATGCCATAATCAATATTGTGCAGGGTTTGACTCACTGAGCAATAGGACCAATGATATGAGGATTGTTGCCCTTGAAACAACAGAAATGAAGTTTATTAATAATATGGAGCACTTTCCCCCCTATACTTCTTTATTTATTATAATAAACACACATGATTGTCACTGTTTTGCCTGCTCTCAACTATTAACAACCTACCTTCCTTGATCATCTCATACTGCTTGTATGGTAGCGACTTTGGATGGTACCACTTTCATGACTTAGTAATTCACTTATTCATATCTCATTGGTTCTGCCAATTTTTCATTCATTAATTCATGATCACCTAATTTGGCCAATTTTCCAACAACCCAATATTGCCTCATTTCAAGACGCTCAAATTAATCATACTTATAACAACTTGGCGGATTCCATCCATTCCACCATATCAACTTAGGGCTTATTGTCCAGTCATATCAGAATCGCAACATTACCCCCTCCTTGACTGGATGATAAGGCTCCTATTGCTTATACGCCCAGAGAAACTTTGCATGCACTCAGTTGATGATCTGACTGCTAGAGGGGTCCTTGACAGTATATGCATCTATACCTGCCTTCTCAATGACTTTGAATGGTCCAATCCAGATACTGGCCAGCTTGTGTTTCCAGCTGAACCCATGTTGATCATGGAATAGGACCATGTCTCCATCTTTGAACTGTGTAAGGCCACTTTACCATATCTGATTGGCAGCCTTGCTTTTGATTCTCTTGGCTAAGCTGAACGAGTACACTTCAGTTTTTAATTTAATCAGCATATTCATTAGGATGGTCAAATAGCGTTGTGGATCCATTCTGACAGTGTCCTCTACACAGGCATACAGAAGTGCAGGCAGACTGGGGTGCCATCCATAAAGCTATTGGAATGGGCTTTTCTCCATAGAAGAATGGTAACTAATGTTGTAGGTGAACACTGCAGTAAAAAGGAGGGTACTCCAATCAGAGGGCCTATCAGTAACCAACTTCTGGAGAATGTTTACCAGGGTCCCATTAACCCATTCAACCATTCCGTTGGATTCAGGGTGATATGGATCTGTTAGAACCCCATGGATGGCCATCATTTCATTGAGGTTGGGAAGTATGTGAGAGGTAAAATTAGTGCTGTTGTCAGTAAGGATAAACTGCGGGCAGCCATGATGCTGAATGATGCATTCCATTACAAACTTAACCACAGTAATCATACCCAGATCCCAAATGGCCCGTGCCTCAACCCACCTGGTCAAGTGGTCAATTGCCACCAGGATATACTTGGACTGGTTATCTCCCATTGGCAGAGGGCTGACAACATCAAGGGAAACTGTATGCCAAGCAAAGTGCATCTTTACTAACTGATATGAGGTCTTCTGGTGAAACAGCTTTTCCACTTGACACTGGTGACAGGAGGAGATAGTATCAAGCACATCAAAGTTTATGCTTTCCCAGTAATACCAAAGTTGCAATAATTCCAACGTCTTGCATGCACCACCATGCCCAGCTTCCCTATGTGCACTAATGATAATGTTAGGCCGCATTGAGGGTCATGGAAAGTTCACCTTGGAATCACCAATCCGCTTGTACAACTCACCATTCTACTGGAAAGTGTTGGCTCACATTCCTTCAACGCCTTGACTTGGGGCAGCTCATCATTGTACTTCCCGCTGAGCATCTTGTCATACATAATATTGCTCAGATCCGCCGTAACTGCAATAGTTGGTAGCCTTGACAAGCAATCAGCATTCTGGTGTTTGCTCCTGGTCGTTGAAGGATCTCAAAGTTGTAAGCCTGTAGTTTAAGGGCCCATCGTGCTAGCCAGCCCTCAGGCTCCTTAAGGTTCTGCAGCCAGTGTAACAAGGCGTGATCCATTACAACTTTAAATTTTACACCATGCAAATATACTCATAATTGCTTGTAAGCATAAATCACTGCTAAGCACTCCCGCTTGGCCACAGTATAATTTTGTTCATGGCTATTCAGACTTTGACTGCAATACGCCACTGGGTGCTCCTCCCTTCATCATTTTTTTGAGACAGAACTGCCCCCACAGCGGAAAGAGATGCATCCATATGTACAATAAATTCCTTTTCAAAATTTGGGTAACGTAGCACTGGAACCTTGATCAACGCTGTTTAAAGAGTATCAAAGGAGTGTTGACAGTGTTCCATCCATTCAAATGTAGTATCATTTTTTAATAACCCAAACAGAGGACCTCCAATACAACTAAAGCTAGGTATGAAGCGGTGACAGTAGCTAACCATCCCTAAAAATACTTGTATATCTCAGTTACTGCTTGGTGTAGTCATTGTAAGTCCCGGGAACATCCTCTGGCCGTTGATTGGGCCATTTTCCCATTCCCAAGCAAGAAGGTACTGAAGAGGATGGCCATACCCCTCATTACTCAGGGCAATCTCGCTCAAGTGGTAGACAAGCACTGGGTAACAGCCCTTTCGCTTTGGATCCCACTTTTGGTACCCACACTCTCCTTGGCAGAACTGATATGAGGAATCAGTGAAATATGCACCAAGATCACCAAAATGAAATCAATCACAGCTAATTTGAGCGGCAATCAGACCAATGCTCAGATTTCAAATGGTCAAAAAGGTATGAAGACTAATCTATTGTATAGAATGCCCGATGGTTGCAATTTGGTTAACATGACGATCAGAAAAATCTCCTTCCTCCCAAATCTGTTGGGCATCACCCCCAATGGGCAGGTAATAGCATCGGACACCATCAATGAGGTTTCAAAGCTTTTTGCTGGCAGATTGGGTGTTGCACCTGACACAATGCCACTGACCAAATGAACAGCCCAGTAACTGAGCATGGGCGAGTTGGGCGTCATAAACCCATTCCCAACCAAATGGTCCCACCCCTATGTGGGGTAGCCTTGGGGGATTCCCGCTGCTCATCAGGCCAAACGCCATTATGTTAACCATCAGAAATGTAGCTGAGCCTTGGTTTGGATGTTTAAGGTTGAACTGACAGCAACTTGGCCCACTGCCAAATTTTGCAATGATGGTTCCCAAGGAACTAACCTGCCCATTCCTGAATAATTCACCGGTTAGATCAAATTTGAGGGACCCAATCCCAGCTTGGTCTCCCTCCAAATCAATGACTATTTAATCAGTTGCATCACTGAGAAAATTGTTGATCAATTTTCTTCTTTAAATTTTCCATTAAAAACCTTCCCCAAAATTTAGTTTTTATATGTTTTGAATTATGCTGCCTTTTCCACTGACACTCTCATACCCCTCGGTGTTAATGGCCATGGTTGTCTGGTACTTTATTTTATGCCTGTATAAAAACTGGCTCATCAGCAGATATTGGTGGAACTCCTTTCTAGTTCCATGTTCATCATATCAACAGCAGTGCCTTGGGCATTCTGGTTTACTGTTCAGGTGCTCTGGCATCTGGGCTGGCAGGCCAGATTAATTCTTACTTGCTGTTCACCTGACATAATTGACCAACCATTATTCTTAGCCATTTCTGCCTTTCTCACATATATTGGCGCAGCAATGGTCCCTTCTTTCCAACTGAACCAGGTTGTAAAGAAGATTATCTCTGTCTACATTAGTCTGGTCCCACTTAAAACTCCAAACTCATACCCCATAGTTGCTGCGGCTATTTTGCCCATGTCAGTAGGGTCTGACATCTCAACTTGCAATGAGTTTGCTCCTCACCAAAGCCTAGTGGTTTCCCCTGGCTCCACCACCATCTCTTCATTATCACTGGATTCATCCACAACTACCAATAAAGAGAACTTCGCTTACTTCTTAGTACCCATGAAGATTAATGTTGGGTCCCATCACGTCTCCTTTGAGGCCCTGGTGGACACTGAACCTGTGGGAAATTTTATGAGTGTAGAACTGGCCCAGCAATTGGAACTTGTCATGGATGCAGGTCCTTTGGTGATGGTTGCATTGTCAGCCTCCCAAACCTCATACCTGGTATGTCGCCCAGTCACATTTTCAATACACCAATTCAGCTTCTGTGATCACTTTTTGGCCATGCCAAACTTGGTGTTTCCAGTGATCTTAGGAGTGGGGTGGTGGCGCTGACAACATGTTAAGATTCACTTGGAGTATAATACGTTGTCATTTACTAATAATCATCTGGAGGGAGAATTCCCTTTGATTGACACCCTCAAGAAGACATAATGAACCAGTTCTATAACTTCCCTAGTCACTTCTGCGGGCATCCCAGCAGATTTTCCTGAGAGCTTGATGTGTTATCAAAGAATATTTGACTTGGAAAAGGCGGATCGCCTGCCTTAGCACACTAGGTTCGATTGTGGGTTTCAAATGACCATGGAGTTGATGAACATCAACTGTCCGTTGTATCCCCATTAGCGGAGGAAGAAGTTGCACTCAATACCTGGTTGGATGAAATGCTGAAAAAAGGTTGGTTGTTCAAGGAGACCTCACCCATCGCCTCCCCCATCATCTTCACCAAAAAGCAGATGGTTCCCACCATCCCTGTGTGGATTATGGTCACTTGAATAAAATAATAGTTTCTGATCCCTACCCCTTACCTCTGGAGCAGACGATCAGCCAGGCAATCACCAAATCCCATGTGATCTCTGAGCTGGATCTGGTGAATGCCTTCAACCAAATTTGGGTAATGGAAGGGCAGGAATGGTTAACAGCAATCTGGATGAAGCGCGGCATTTTTACATCTGTGTAATGCCCTTTGTGCTGAAGAATGCTCCCACTATGTTTCAACGTATGATTGACAATGTACTGGGTGATCTCCAGTTTACCTGCGCAGTTGCATACATCAATGATATCCTGGTTCACTCACCAACTCCCAAACAACATGCTACTAACTTGGAAGCGGTGGTGGTCGCCTTGCATAAGGCAGGTTTGTTACTCAAAACCTCCAAGTGTGAGTTCTATAAAGAGAAGGTTACGTTCCTTGGGAACCTCATCCTTAAAGATGGTTTCACAATCCCTCCCAATAAGTTGGATGCTATCTGGGAGTGGCAAACTCAACTACCCAGAAAAAACTATGGAGTTTCTTGGGAACCATCATTTTCTTAAAAAAGTTCTCCCCCGCACTTTCACAGCTCGCTGCCCCACTCCACCCCCTTACAAGGAAAAACGTACCATTTCTCTGGATGGACGAATGCCAACAGGCGTTTAAATCAATTAAGGAGGTGTTTGTATCCCCTCCCATTTTGAAACACGCTGATCCCACCAAGCCATATATCATTGCATGCGACGCGTCATCAGTAGCTGTTGGAGCAGTGTTGCTCCAAGAGCATGATGGCTTGGAACACCCAGTCACCTACTTTTCCCAAAAGTTCACCTCTACAGAGAAGCCTTGGGCTATTTATGACAAGGAGTTGGCAGCCGTTGCATGGGCCCTAACTTATTGGAGGTACCTGTTATGGGTGCCCAACATGAACTAACAGTTTGCATGGATCACCAGGCCCTGTTGTACTTTTGTAAACCCCAAAAATTGGCACATTGGCAAGCCCAAACCTATTGGGATCTGTGCTGTTTCAACTTCAAATACAAATTTGTAAAAGGTGCACTAAATGTACTTCCTAATTTTTTCAGCCACAGTCCCACCCACAGTTCCGCGGATTCAGAGGAAGTGGATCTCATTACTGTTATTCCTACCACCATAATTTTGTCAATTGTTCCCCCTGTCGTTTCTTCCATTGCTCTGGCCCCTGATGCTCTCTTAATTGCTCAGGTCTTAGCCAGTCAAATGGCCTGCCCTGAGGGCGTGGAGTTGGTTGAGCAGTTGGATCACACGAGTCACAAACACTCCCTATACTCCTTAGAGGAGGGACTAAAAATATTTTAGGTCTCACATCTGGGTTCCCTCCTCCTTCCAAACTGAGGTATTTCGCACACATCATGATCCCCCCATGGTTGGTCATCCTGGTTCTAAGAAATGCATCAATTTGATCAAATGGACCTACAATTGGGCAGGTTTGACAAAAGAAGTTCCAGCCTGGATTGCTAAATGTGTTACTTGCACCAGGGCCAAGTTGGATTATTCTAGAAAAAATGGCCTCCTGCACCCCTTACAGCAGGTGGAGGGCCCATGGACATTGGTGTCCGTGGACTTTATTGGTGAGCTCCCCTGTTCTAACAGGTTCACAGCGGTGATGGTAGTGGTGGATCACTTCACAAAATTTCCTTTTTATACCTTGTACTTCTGTGATTACATCAGAAGAAACTGCCCGCCTTTTTGTACGCCATGTGTCTTTAATGTTTGGTCTCCCCCAGGAGATCATCAGTGACCATGGCTCCCAGTTCACCACGCAGTTTTGGAGTGAACTCCTATCAATCCTGAAAATATTCACCTGTCGCTCTATGGCATATCATCCTCAGTCTGATGGCCAGACTGAGCAGGTCAATCAAGTTCTTGAACAGTACCTGCGTTGATATGCTGCAGCTGCACAGGATACTTGGTCCAATGACCTCCCTCTCAAACAATTTGTGTACAATAATGGGACCCACACGTCCACGGGGTTTCCCCCTATGAAGCAACGTTGGGTTAAAATCCTTCATTTTTGGTCAGACCGTGATTGCAGCCTGAGGTTCAAGCAGCCGCGGACCACACTGCTCATATTAGATTGACTCAAGCCTTGGTGTGGAAACACCTCACCAAAGCTATAGATGATTACAAGTGGTTCACAGATCAAAAGTGTCTTCCAGGTCACGAGTTTACGGTGGGCTCCTACGTTATGCTCAACACCCATCACTTAAAGATCCAGGACCTTTCCCATAAATTCGCCAGTAAACGCTTGGGTCCTCATTTGGTGGAGGAGGTATTGGGTAACAGGGCGTTCTGACTGAAGCTCACCATGCATTGGAAGCAGCATCCCATCTTCTATGTTTCCCAGCTGTCACCCTTCAAGAATGCAATTTCCACGGAACTGGAACCAATCATTGTCAAAAAATGAGGAAGAGGCTGATGTAGAGGCTATCCTGGCATCCCAGAAATTGTGACATTCCGTCCAATATCTCATAGCCTGGAAAGGGTATCCAGCCTATAAGAACATTTAGGTCAAGGCGTGCAATTGCGCGAATTGCATGGACCTGGTTGAAGCATTCCACATATACCACCCCAAGGTTCCCCATCCCCCCCAAAAAAAACCTGTGATGGTAATGGCAATCAAGTTACCCAAGGCGCACAAGAATGTGGCTCTCGTGCAGTTTCCCAGTGGCGGGGCCCTTCCTTTGGAAAAAGAAAAGGGTAATGTAAGTACCAGGGAACGTCCTCTGGCTTTGATTGGGCCATTTTCCCATTCCCAAGCAAGAAGGTACCAAAGAGGATGGCCATACCCTTCATTACTCAGGGCGATCTCGCTCACATGGTAGACAAGCGCTGGGTAACAGCCCTTTCACTTTGGATCCCGCTTCTGGTACCCAAACTCTCCTTGGCAGAACTGCTATGAGGAATCAGTAAATTTTGTGCTGAGATCGCCAAAATGAAATCAATTGCAACTAATTTGAGTGGCAATCAGCTCAATGCTCAGATTTCAAATGGTCAAAAAGGTATGAAGACCAATCTATTGGCTGGTGTTGAGTAATTGACTGGACCTAATTGTCGGATATTCAATCATATCAGATATCAGCAATTATGGTTCAGGTGTATCCTAAGTATATCTGAACTTGGGAATTGTGGCTAGCAATTTCACTTAGTTATATTCAACTATGATGACATGGGCTTGAGGGCTTTGTTGGTTAGGTCAGACTTAGATTAAGTTTTGACTTAATGACTTGGGCACGTGGGCTTTGTTGGTCTATGTCAAAATTAGTTTGAAATGTCAGTTGAGTTTTCGTCAAATTAATTACTAATTAGTACTACAAATCGCCTTGGCATGTGCTGCCAATTGCATGTGAAAGTGAATTGGTTCAGCTATTTTATAGACATGATGAAATGCCATCTCAAGAATGATGACAGTGTTTACACTGACCCTGAGGCTGAGCATGATGCCTTGAGTTGAAGTATACATAGATGTTCTTACAAACTTTTTACATGGTTAAGTGCCACTGAAATTAAGTCGTCATGGGTAAGATGTGGTGAACATCAAACCCTATAAATAACCTTAAGTTGACACAAATAAAATATATTCAGCTACCAGACTTGTTTATAATTTAATTTGTAAACTTTTTTGTGTTTAGTAATTTCTTTTGTATTAGTCAGCTTTTAATTGGGATCAGTAAGATCAGGGCAGCGTGCCATCGTCCAATTAAAAATGACAGGGAATATAATTAAATACTACCAA
>JAKSZP010013960.1:0-28024 GCA_022478985.1 Massospora cicadina | reverse complement strand
CTTAGCTCAGGCATGGCAAGTTCATGAGTTTCTATTCCAGACTGGGTGAAAGATATTCCAGTTCCTGACATCAATCCTCAGAAATGCTATTTTAAGAAGAAATTGGAATACCTTGTATAAGTGGTGGACTTAAAAGGGCTTAAACCACAACCATTGAAGGTGGAAGCTATATTCAAGATGACTCAGCCAGGCAATAAGCAAGATATTTAAGCGTTTTTTGGGGATGGTCATTTACTACCAGTAGTTCATTCCCAACTCCAGCTGTATTGGGTAACCACTCTTTAAATTTACAAACAAAGAACACCACATTATGACTGGACAGAAAAATGTCAGAATGCTTTTGATGTCCTGTGGACCGAGTTAGCTAGTGTGCCTGTTTTGAAATACCCTAATTTTGATAAGGAATTTATCATAAAGATGGATGCTTCCCTTTCCGCCGTAAGGGCCATGCTATCTCAAAAAAAGATGATGAAGGTTTGGAGCATTTATTGCGTTTGGCAACCAACGATTGAATTGCTATGAATTAATTACACTGTGAATGAGCGGGAGTGCTTAGCAGTGATATATGCATATAAACAGTTCCAGGTGTCAAAATTCAGCAAAGTTTTAGCTCGCTAATGCTGATACAGCTGGATTCCACAAAAATACTTGAAACTTAAAAGAATTACTTTCTTAGAATAAAAGTAAAGGTTGGGTTTTTTAAGTTTTTCATTTTATGCAGGAAAGAAGTAAAAAGTAAGTGCTTTAATACTAATGCTCAGTATTTAAACTATCTCAATTATTGAGGGTTGAAGGTATTCTATATAGCATTCAGAATAGCTTAGACACATCTGAATTAGAAAATATGGTAAATCATCCTATTGGAGCTCAGGAAATTTGGGGTATTTTGGTGAAATGACAGATGGGAAGGTATTTTTTGGGCAGAATGTACCCATGTGGCAATGATTTTTTGTATTTCAACTAAACACCATTTGATAAAATAATTTCACCTTGGGGGACCTCCACCACGTCTATAAAAGGGGGTAGTCCCTGCTTAGGTGCTGTAATAGAACTATATGGGGCAGGGGGAGAACCATTCTATGGATGCCCCTGAGATGCCGCATGGTCAGAGGAATCCAATTACGTTATTTTAAGTTAATAGCCCATTTTGTATTCAGAAAAGTGTTTCCCAATTTTCAGGGTTCCACTGAGAGTTGATCAGGGTGTTTTGGCCGATATTGTTGTTGTTTTTGTTTTAATTAAGGTTACTTTGAGATCAGACATGTAATTGGCCAATCATATGTGTTGAATCAGGACTATTCTTACCTAAAACATTCTTTTGCCAAAGTTGAGATGGCAAATGTCCTTCACCAGGTATACCTCCACGGGGTGAAATTAAAGTTGTAACTGATCATGCCTCCTTGCGTTGGCTTATGAATCTTTGGGAGCTAGAAGGGCTGCTTGTGCAGTGGGCATTGAAGCTCCAAGTGTATGACTTCAAAATAGTACACCAGCTAGGGGGGAAACATCAGAATGTGGACTGTCTCTCATGATTACCAGTGGTTGCCATTACAGCATATTTGGCTGATATTATTTATGAGATAATGATTGTGGGAAAATATCACGATGAGCGCCACAGGTGATCAAAGTGCTAGATGGCTTAGACGGGATACCTTCTTGTGCAAATGGGCAACTATATAAGCATATCAGAGAATTGATGCTGAAATTCCTGAAACCCTCCACCAGGCCAGAAATTATCTCAGATGCACATAGGGCAGTAGGTCGTGGAGTGTTGCAGAAACCTCTGGAGTTCATGTGACCCCATTACTATTGGTAGAGCATGCACTACAATGTGCTTATGACGGTTGCTTGTTGTCACCAGTGCCAAGTGGAGAAACCTTTCCACAAGGATACCACCTACCAGCTTGTTAAACCCAATTTTTCTTGGCACACTGTTTCCTTTGATGTGGTGGATCCTCTGTTGACTGGCGCGAGCCACTCAAAGTATATATTAGTAGCCATTGATCACTTGACCAAATGGGTGGAAGAAAGAGCAAATTAATGGCTTAGGGGCTGTCACCACTGCTAAATTCATCCTGGAGTGTGTCAAATAGTGATATGGCTGTCCGCAATTTATCCTCACAGACAACAAAACCAATTTCACATTGCATATTCTTCCCAAGTTGAACAAACTAATGGCAAGCTGTTAGGTATTGACTACATCCTACCACCTTGAATCTAATGGAATAGTAGAATGGGTTAACGGAACATTGGCGAACATACTCCATAAGCTTGTAAAGGATCGCCCTTCTGAATGGAGTACCCTCCTGTCCATCGCCATCTTTGCCTATAATATCAGCTACCACTCGTCAACGGGCAAGAGTCCTTTTCCAATTGCTCTATGGTAGATATCCAGCTTTACCCACTCTGATTTACTCCTGTGTGGAGGATACTGGCGGAGTAGAACTGAAGCGTTGTCTGACCAGATTAATGGACATGTTGATAAAATTACAAACAGAAGCTTATTCTACCAGCTTGGATCAGAAGATTTGTGATCAGGCAGCTAACCAAAATAGATGTAGTGGACTCACATAGTTTGCTGCAGGATACCATGTCTTTTTCCACAACCAACATGGATTTGGAAGGAAGAACAAGCTCTCTAACATCTGTACCATACCAATTTAAATAATTGAGAAATTTTGGTATCAATGCCTACACCATTAAGAAACCTGCAGGTGGTCAGATTATCAACTGAGTTCACGAAAATCTCTCCCAGCATATAAGAAATAGGATCTTATCATCAAGTCAAGAGGGTAATGTTAAGAAATTAATATGACTGGACAATAAGCCATATATCCGGTGGAACATAAATTATGAGTTGAGTTGAGCCTTGAGATCAGGCAGAAGATCATGTTGATGCGAGGAAAATTGATTATAGTATTCTTAGTTTGTCATATCAAGGGAATTCTGCCAAAACTTTGATGATAGAACGAAATACCAAAAATGTAGAAAAATAAGGAATACTAAACGGAAGGGTCAAACCTGATCAAGAATACCAAGGACCAATACTTGAGCGTTAGAATGGAAAGGCGGTCTTTTTGGAAGAAGGAAAGGAAAGGGTTAGCAGAAGTAGTCCTTTATTATATATCTTGAATAAACTGGGTTTTGGTGGGGCAATAGCTCCTTTTAGTAATTCTTCATTATTTATTGAGGACAAGAAATCATTATATTGCTTTTCAATTGCTCAGTGGGCTTTAACCTGTGCGACCAGCTCAGCAAATCAACTAAACTGCCAAAAGTTAACAGTGCCCGCTGAAAATATTGGAGAAAACAGTGATAATGTTGAAGTAACTAGGATACAAGACATCTTCAAATCACCTAGGAGCCCATCCAAAGCTCACTTAAAGGTGGCAGGGGAATTGCATAGCCCCTGCAGCATTTTTTTCAAAACAAAAAAAACCCTTTGTTTGCAATAAGGGAGCACCTGGCTCTATCCTTAGGAGCCAGCTCAATATCCCAGCACCCACTTGCAAGATTCATTACAGAGAAATATTGGGCCCCTCTAGGAGCCAAAGTGAATCATTGAATCAGGGATTTAGCTATCCTTTTGCGTTACTGCATTAATCTTACAATAATCCATGATGACATAATGGCTCCCATCTTTTTTTTAAACAGGTAGATTTGGAGATGGCCAAGGACTTTTCAAGGGTACTAACAACACTGAAGTTAAAAACCCTTGAGTTTGGTGGTGACCTTGGCCTTTTTAACATTGCTTTTCAATAGGAGCGTGAGAGTATGAGTGAGGCGTTTTCTATAATTTTATTGTGCACAATTTCCTTCATCTTGATAAAGCTTTACATTGACGTGGAGAAAACTTCATAATATTCCTTCAAGAGCTCATCAACCTTGCTCATTAGTTCTGAGGTAAGGTCTTCCTCCATGGAGGTGGTGACTATAGCTATACTGGGATGTTCTTCTAAACCAAAATCATGAAGGCTTCAACTTTATGGATACAGCTAATGTCCTTGACTGGTACTAAGCATAGATAGGCAATTGGAGTACTTGAGCTAACGGTTTGAGCCTATGGAGTCAGGTTAGCCAGCAATACAGAAATGGAGTCATTGTAGCAGGATCAAGGATACCTGAGTAGGTTAAGTCCTCCTTTGTAAACAGATTTTCAGCCCTTCAGATTTCCAGAAGGCTCCCAGGGGGTATATTCATATAGCTCCATGTGTCCACTATAATTTGTGGCCTTGGAGGAATTACCTTTGGCTCTGGCGAATATAAAGACATCCCTTCTGTTCCATCCACTACATGAGGGGGTAGTTTCAAAAGCAAGCCTCAGATGTGGAAGTTGAGCTGATAAATCCAGTTTTCAGTTTCTTTAAACAGGTCCAATCAATTATGCCCTCCTTGCCATTCTTGGATGTCTCAAACACCAAGGGTATGTGGGTACTGAGAAAGGATGGAAATTTTCTATATATTGGATGATGGCATCATATTCTTGAAAACTTGAGTGCCTAGCAATAAATCATAGTTAGAGCTGTCCAGAGCTATGGCTGAGGCGTTTAATATCTGCCCCAAAAAAAGGATGGGGAGCACAGAGTAGGCTCCTATAGATCAGGTGTATTGAGGTCCAGTGGTGCCATATTTGATGTAGTATGGCAGATCAGGCACAGTCTTAACTTTCAATTAATTTTGATGAGATTGCGTTCACTAGAGAACCACTATCTTACATAATGTTTATGAGAACTTTGTAGAACTTAATTACAACTTGAGTGACTAAACTATCAACTTGAGGCAGAAAGGGTTGAAACATGAGCAACTTATCATAAGAATAATTAGAATCAAGTAGTTTGTTATCAGTAGTTTCAACTTGTGGTTCCAGGGTTCTCCAATGGTGACCACTTTGGGGATTTCAGTCTTGCATAAAGGCATGATGGGGGAAGTGTCAGCAAGAAGAGTCTCTGTCTTCATGCTGACCCTTTCTTTTTTTGGAAGTTTAAATTCAACCTCTTCCACCCAGAATTTATAGAACCCCTTTATGTGTAAGCTTCCTTTTAGTAAGAGCAATTGGGTACTTCTTTATAATTGGCCTCCAGAACATGCACTCTAGTTTAGATGGAGCTTAAACCGTGGAGGTGTACTTGTTCAAAGTAGTTGAAGGGATCTCGGTGAGTGCCTCTTTGATGTCATGAATGCTAGTAAAGGTTTCTTAAGTACTATCAATGAAGTTTTACATAAGAAAAAGATTTGATCACATAAAAGATGGCAGTAATAGCGACATTTAAGAGATTTAAATAGTAGTAACTAGCAGTTGCTCACTAGCATAAAGGCAACGTGTAAAACAGAAGGGGTTTCTTCTTATGTTAAGGCAAATAGACATAAAGGTTTGTTTTTGACTCAAGATTGTCTGATCAGAGCCAAATTCCTGTACAATAGTGGTCTTGACCTGGGCCCAGTTCTGGTATTCACAATGGTGGGGCTCTTAATCTTACAAGCTTCCCCACATAGTCAGGAATAAAAATAATGCCCTTTTAACAATTGATGGCCCCTCCCATAGCGCTCTTAAAAGCGGGTAAATAGGCTACATTGCTTTTCTGGCCCAGAAAAAATTGTTCCTTGAAGCTAGGCCTAAAAGCTGATCCAACTGGCATGGAGTGGGCATGGACTCCAGAATTGATAATCTGGCTAGGCTTAGTTGACACCAACTTGGCATATGCGCAGAAGGGCCTGCTGGTCCACTTGTTGTCAAATTTTATCTAAATCATCCTGCAACTCATTCCAGCATTGATTGAGTTCACTATCATCAGCCTTCTGATTAATTAGGAAAATAAGGCTAAAATCTCAGACACTCAGAAACTGATGCAAACATCCATATTTGTGTAGTTGTATTTCATCTTGTCAAGACACTTGTTGATAAATTCATGAACTCCCATACACTTTTCATTTTGAAGTCAAGTGCGCCCAAGGTAATGGCAGGATCAATGAGGTTCTCATCAGGGTGAGCTCCACACCCTCAAGTGATGCTTTCAATTTATTATAAAAAGTCCTCTTACCTCTCAAGCATCTCGCCATGCCTGGTGTCCTCAGAGTCTTCAGGGGGAGCATGTAACCCAATGGGACCAGATGGCCCTCTGGATCCTGGTTGTCCTTTGGCCCCCTTAGGACCTCTTAAACCTTTGGTCCTTTGGGACCCCATGGTCCTTCAGTGACATAGTCACCTTGGTACTGAAGCTGATCAAGCAGGGTTTCTATGTGACTTAATTGTTGCATCAAATGGATTCTAAAGTTTGGGTTTGGGAAGCCACTACCATAGTGGCATTGTGGATGTACTCATGTACCTCAGAAACCACACCCTGTAGTTGCCAAGCAAGTTGGGTATCTATATTCAGAGATCCCAGAGTTCAACATGGAGATTTGTCCTCTGGTAGTATTAATGAAGTGGCAATTGTCCTGGATGGCTTCCCTATTGTCACAGATGTAAGCAGAGGTGGTTTTGTTAAATTTTACCAAGTTGGAGCTAAGACTATGTAATAGTCCCAGTTGGCACAATATTTCTTGATGATGTAGTCCCACCAATTGGAGGAGATGATAGAGGGCTGGATGTACAAACTGCTAGAGGTAGGGTTCCATCAAAAACCACTCATTACTAGCTAGGACAGCTGAGCCATTAATCCCTTACATGTAGGAGGGTACAGCAGAAGCTCACAAACAACTATAGTGAGTCCTATAAGAATAGATCCCATCAAGCAGCTTCTGGATGGTATTGGCTAGGTTGTCAGTTTTGAGGTAGGATGACTGGGGTTCAGCATGGGAAGGTGAACTTAAAGGTAGCCCAGAATTCTAGACTCTCAGGGTGAATTGGTTGTACCTTAAGTTGTTAAACTTTACCATTGAGTAATGCTCCTCTCCCCATTGGAAGAAGGGGATCCATTATATGTATTTTATTCCATCTTTGTGATTGACATTTACAATGGTTATAGCTTGGGGTGTCCCTGAAATGAGCACCAGGTTTTGGCTTTTTTGCAATGAAAAATTGATCTTACAAATTTGGGGTGCCCAGATCAGTAGTAATGGAAGTTGCAAATGGTCTTTGGGATAGCTTGACTGATTGGAATTACTGGAGAGAGGCAATGGCATAGCATCTTTGATTTTTCAGGGTCTAATATTATGCATTATCCTGGGTTACAATACCAAATTATCATAAATTATATAAAGAGTAAAAATAGGTATAAGGTTGCTAGGGAAAATATATGATAACTTTTATTTGTTAGAGATTTTGATATTTATAGGGTGACTAGTGTTTTGTGGCAGATGGGGTGCTTGAGTACTTTTTAAAAAGGATCTTTGTTTCTCATCCAGTATGAGGGTTAAGCTGAAGCTTCCTTATTTTATCAGATTTGAGATTGTTGGTCTTCCATTGTGTGAGGGCATCTGGATTGCAGCCGCTGGCATTGAGATGGAGTCACATCTTATGACAGTTTTTGAATCTCTTTTATTAATTTTTTCTGGTTAAGGGCAAAGGCTTATTTGACAACTTTCATTCTATCTCAGAAGGCTTAACCTCAGCAGAGGATGATTGAACGTTATATTGGTCTGACCTCAAGATAAATTGGTCCATTATTTACAAATGCTGACACTAACCATGTCAGATTTTAAACCATACACATTTTGATTGTAGGACTAAACTATATAATAAAATATGATAATCATTTAGTATTTCTAAAGTTCATAGACAATGTTTAAGTTAAATCTAAAATATATTATGATAAAAAGTGATACAAAATTCTTTAAACATTATGTTATTTAGTTAGATTTCAAACATCTTTTGACATTTTTATATTATATCTTTGATCCCTGAATATTTTTAGCTTATTATAGATCATACAAGAATTAATTTATTTAATTTGACTATATTTATGTATATAATCTAAGTATAAATGTAATATTAAAGTCTATATAATACATAAATTAATAAATTTTTGGATGAAGTTTACAGAAATTACATTATTAAGTCACTTTTTTTATTTTATTTGAGGTGGGCCAACCTGGGGACAATACCACACTGATAAAGGATGAATGGGATTCAAATTAATGGGAAAGGAGGATAAAATTTGGAAAACCTCCATGCATGGCATATGATAGGCCAGGAACTCCATGGACCGCCTTTGCTATTTGCTATCTCGGTTCAGGGGCATTGGTGCGCAACGTCAACACAGTCATAATTATCCCCTACCCAAAGTTCCAGTACCAGAATCGAACTCAGGGAGGCAGCGGTAGAGGTCCCTATTCTACCACTTGGGTATCCTCTCCTATTATTAAGTCACTTTAAAACTCCAATTTACTTATACTTGTAAAAGATTGTTTAAAGTAATATAAGCTATAAATATCACTTCTTTTTATAAAAAAATAAAGTATAGATTGATATAAAAATAAAAAATATGAATTAGAAAATTTCTTATATCATTAAAATCACTAAAACTCTATGTAAATACTTACCTATTTGATATGCTAAAGTGATATCATAATTATTATAAGGATTAATATCCAGACACAAGTTATAATAAAAAATTAGAGCTTAGATTTCTAAAACATAAGATTTCCCTATACATACAAAAAATGTGTTACAATTTATAAATTCAGTTAAATACTAACAGGCCTAAACATTATGCATCCATTTAAAAATTAAGCTATTCCAAATGGTATGCTAATCATCTAAAAATAGGTTTGCTAACAGTAGATGCTTTAAAAGTTTCTTTTGTTTCATTCATCAAATTTTAGAATTAATAAATTCATGCCATACTTCTTTCTCATACACGTTGCAAACTTTGTCATAGACATATTTGAGTAATTATACCTTTTCTGCATAGGAGTTTGATGTTTGTATAGTTATCAGAAATAAGGAGAGGGTTCCCCAGTGGTAGAGTATAACTCAATGACCATTGCCTCCTGAGTTAATCCCAGAAGATAAACATGAGTTTTAGGATATTTTATGATCATTACAGTATTGTGCACCAATTCCTCAAACTTATATTGCAAATAGCAAGGCATTCCAAGGAGTTTCTGACCTATCTTATTATTGCATGTAAAGGTTTAGCAGGCTCTATCCTCCTTTCCTGAAAATTTTGAACTCCCCATTTCCCTACTAATCAAGGTGGTATAGTACCCAGGTCAGCTACCTCAAATAAATAGTTGTCTAAGTAACCTTAAAGCAATATTATAATTTCTGAAGCACCTATTTTTAAGGAATTGTTTAGATATTTCTTCAACATTATCAAAATTAGACCACTAAGCTTAAAAAAGTAGTGGTAAATCTTTAATAACATTTAAAATGTATTTAAATTACTATTATATGCCATAATCACTCTAAAATGATAATACAAAAAATTATAGCTATAGGTTGAAAAATGATATCTTAGTTATTGTCATTTCTATAATTCAGCTGAAACTTAAAATTTTATTAAAATATTTGACAAAGTTTAACCTTCACATTAATTCTAAATTTTTGCTATAGATTTAAAACTTTCTTTAAATACTATTTTTAAGGGAAAAGGATTGCTGAAATTTATCATAACATAAGGGTGGTTAGCCTGGCAGGTAAAACTGCTTCCACCCCAGTGCAGGTTTTAAGTTCAAACCCTGTACTAGCTAGAAAAATTCTCAGTGTGGTATATTTGTCCCAAGGTCAACCCACCTCAAATAATAAAAATTGTGATTTATCATAACATCAGTTCTTCAGTGATAAAGGCTAAGCAAGCTAAAGATAAAAATTAAAGGAGAGGTTGGATGGTGCTCCAGTGGTAGAGTATGGACTTAATAACTACTGCTTTTTAAATTAATACCATTAGATGAACTTTGTATATAGGACAATTTGAATGTGTTGCATTGTGCACCAATGCCCCAAACAGAGATAGTGAATATCAAGATGGTCTATAGATTCCTTGGTCTATCATAGTGCTGCACATGGAAATTTAATGGCTTTACCCTTCTTTTCCATTGATTTTAATTTTTGCAATCTCCTTTTTGATTGTTGCAGTATTGTCCCCAGGTCAGCCCACCTTTAAAATATAAAAATATAGTTAAAAAGAGATTACAACATTTCACAACTGTTGACAGACTTAAAATAAAAATATGTAGTAAATTTATAAGAAAAACTGAGTCAAAAGATATAGAGAGCAATTCTATGGAGTGCCAGAATTTTTGAAAAGTTTTGGAAGTATGCATAATTTGATTTTTTTATGGAGTTGGCAAACTTAAAAAGATATTGTATGAGATTTGGCACAACATGTAATATTTAACAAAAAAATGGTACCTCAATTTATAACAAAAAATGTTTCTATTATATCAATATATCAAATTCAACCTAAAACAAATAAAATTTGCAGAAATAAACCTTTATTTTAGACTTATAAGATAGTATTCTTGAAAATGAAAATGTTCTTGCATGTGTCTATGCTATATGAGTAAATTTTGGGAGCCTAATGGTCACTGACATCATCTGAGGTTAAAAATTTTAAATTTTATTCAATTTTTAAATTTTATTTAAGGTGGGCCGACCTGGGGACGATACCGCACCGATGAGAGTAAGTGAAGAAAATAGGAAAGGAGGATAAAACCCGGAAAACCTCCATGCGCGGCGTATGATAGGCCAGGAACTCCATGGACCGCCTTTGCTATTCGCTATCTTGGTTCGGGGCATTGGTGCGCAACGCCAACACAGTCATAATCGTCCCCTACCCAAAGTTCACTACCGGGATCGAACTTGGGGAGGCAGTCTGAGGTTAAAATTCTTCATTTTATATAACTTTTGCAATGGGCAAATTCAGTCATTTTCAAATACCTATATATAGTAGTCCTGAGGATTTTAGGGGATCTTAAGGGAGGTTTAAAATGCTAAGAATATCATGTTTGATGGATAAGGCTGCAGCCCACTTTCTATCAATGACCTTAGAAAAATTCTCATTGTTCTTTAGAGGCTCTCTGTTAGGACTCTTGGTACCAGGCTTCTTAGGCTTGGTCTGTTATCTAACACCAGGAATTATATTACTAATGATGACATTATTTGAGTTATAGTACTTTATTAGAGCTACGAATCTAGCTATAAAAATTGATTTTTGAATTATGCTGAGCATAACTTGTTATGCATCATTACCTTTCTCTTTAAAAATCTAAAGCTTAATAGTGATCATTATAATAGTTGTATATCTTAAATGTTTGCTTATAAAAGTTCATATAACAGCGTACCAATTGCATGTCCATTAAATGGTATTTGGTCATACTACCAATCTAGAACAAAATACTTTAGAAATCTCTTACAATCTGAATATCTACTCCAAAAGTATACTAAGAAATAGCCATTATCTTTAATAAATTATTTTTAAGCCCATTATTTTTACTTTTAATACTATATAGGTCAACTAAAAATAACTTTCAATCACAAACAATATTACTTGATGTGGTTTAATTATCTTCTATGAATTTTTATTTAGAATTGAACAATTTAAAAGCAGGTAAACTAGTTTATTGTAACTGTCCACATAAAAAAGTATAATGCCCAACATTTAATTAATTTTATAAATGTAAGATAAATTATGTAAATAAACACAAATTAAAGTAAGTTAAATACAAACTTAGCACATCATATATTTTTATAATATTAAACAACAGCTACAACCTTTTTAGTACTAGATGGCCCCAAAGACGACCATTATTTTTTCATAATATATAGTAAGGCTGTCCTTTGCAACTGCTTTAGCATCTTTACACAGGAAAAAATCTATTTGATCATACGATTAATATCTAACTTTTACTATTAATTCATTGTGTTTTTCAAAATAGAATATTGGGTACCACTTTCTAGCTTGAACAAAAGATATAGACATATTACTGTTTATAGGAGCTATCGATACGTTTAAGTAAAACTATGTTTAAAATAATTCTTTATTTCTCATATTTATGATATAATTGTTTTCTTTCTAGTTAACCTTGGTTTTTAAAAACGTAATATATTCCAAAAAAAACGCTAGAAATAAGAGCTATAATACACTTTTTGCAAACAAAAATTATAATTATATAATTAACAATGAATTTTTTGGCAGTGTGAACCGCCAGGTCTCCTACCCAGATAGAACGTATAAGCTTTCACTTATTAAGATCATGACACAACTTAACTAAAAATGAGGGTCTCAAACTTATAATGAGCTACTGACATTCAATACTGCAAAGCTCAACATAGCATTTAAAAACCATAAAAGGTATATCCCTAAACAGCGGACCAATAAAGAATGGTATATGCGATCCAAACAAGCAACTGAGAGTTAGAAAATAAAATCATACTGTAAGCAATTATCAAAAAGGTAAAATCTTTTGCTAGAGAAATATATACTCTAAAGAACGAACCTTAATTATCTAAAGTGTAGATAGACAATTATAAAAAGACTTTGCTATTTAAAAGGTTAGTTAGTCAAAGAAAAGTTGAAGCAAATTACATAGATAAAGTCACGAAAAAAGTAAAAACAAACATATATTAAACAGTATTAACCCATCGAAGCAGTAGATAAAATTAAAGCGTGTTAAAAATGATATATCACTTTTAAACTTAACCCCAGAAAGCAAGAATGCAAAGGCGAAACAATACATAATCCTTTTTAGAAACAAAGTACCACACTATTATAATCTGAAAGTCACGAAAAATTAACCTAAACTTTATATAAAAACCTTGATTTTATAACAACTTAATCTTATTTAAAAAGAAACAAAGTTTCTATAAAAATAGAAAAAAATTGAATCCTTTGCGTAGTTAGCAACAG
Organism: Massospora cicadina; assembly: GCA_022478985.1. NCBI lineage: Eukaryota > Fungi > Entomophthoromycota > Entomophthoromycetes > Entomophthorales > Entomophthoraceae > Massospora > Massospora cicadina. The sequence goes on along the minus strand of JAKSZP010013960.1, from coordinate 15,233 downwards.
CTTTTAAAAAATTTAAAACGTACCTTTCTAAATCCACGTCAAGAGAAAACGCTGTATTAATAAAGCAAAATAAAACATTGAGAAAAGCCAAAAAAGCTTCAAAATAAAGATTATGAATAAAAAATGATTAATACAATTAAAAAAGGTGAGAAATCAATAAAATTATACGGAGAATTAGAATTTTCTTCTATTTCTCTTTAGCAGGCTTTTTAGCACCATACTTGGAACGCGAAGTACGTCTGTTAGCAACACCTTGAAGATCGTATTTGCCACGAATAAGACGATACTTGATACCAGGAAGATCGGGTGGGCCACGGCCGCGTACCATCACTACAGAATGCTCTTGAAGATTGTGGCCTTCCCCGGGAATGTAAGCAGTAACAAACTTGCCATTGCTCAAGCGTACGCGTGCAACTTTACGAACGGCTGAATTAGGTTTTTTAGGGCTGGTGGTAAATACCTTGACACAAACACCACGCTTTTGAGCACAACCGTCTAAAGCAGGCGATTTTGATTTTCTAACTTTCTTCTTGCGTTTCATACGCATAGCTTGATTCATTGTTACCATTCCTTTGACATGGGAAAATAAGGGATTAGTTCCTTTAAAAACTAGAGGGTCAACTTTAGAAAAAATGCACTTATTTAATTTTGGTTTATTAAAAATGGGTCGTGCTTGAAGCGACAAAGCCTTCATGAGTTTACATAAGAGCATTGCCATTTATACTTGACAACCTAAGTAAAATAGCCTTTTTAACTTTATACTAACAGTTTAAAAAATATTGGGCAAAGGCAAATTAAGGCTGTGAACAAATACAGTACGGTTTATCAAATGGTAAAAGTTTAAGAGCATGATATATGCCTTTTAGCTGGATATCGTTCGGACTCACTGTAACTTTCAGATACCATTATGCTGTGATGTCATCATTGCGTTTTGTCGTTTAACTCTTAAAAGGAAGCGAATTTTTCTGCGAGAAAAACAATGAAGCATGTTAATGTTTAGGCTTTTAAAAGTATGATGTGAAAACGATTTTTAACCGACTTTGAAAAAGAAGGTTCTCAATACGACCTGTATGTATGTTTTTTTCTTTTTTTCAATGTTTGTTCGCGCATAACTCTGAAAATACTGGACCAATTTGGATGATAATCTTCTAAAAAAATAGAGGATGCTCCAACTTAGGTCCCATTTTACTTTTGTAAGTATTGGGCAAGTATCTGCCCATTAATTTAGTAAGTATATCAAAATGGGCTCGGAAGCGATGGATACTTGTGGGACTAATACAACTCCGGATAAACTTAATTCCGGTATAGGTGAAGCGGTAGCTTTTAAGCGCTTTTGACATGATATATCCTATGGCTGGGGGGTATGTTCAAAATCCAGGCAGTATAAGATCATAGTGGGACGAGCTTAAATCATTATAGATGGCTATCGTTTTTGCATAATTTGACCAATAAACTCATCTAAATTTGGTAAAATGAATTATTTTAGATAGCGATCAATAAATTTACCATAGATTGACTAATAAAAGCAACCAAATCTAAAAAATGAATTACTGTAGATGGCAATCAGTAAATTCAGCATACGTTGACTGATAAAATCATCTAAACTTAATAGAATGAAGTATTATAGATGGCGATCAGTAAATTTAATATAATTTGCCCAATAAAATCAACTTAATTTAATAAAATGAAATATTAGTAATTTGTTTATAAGATACTATATATAATAATTTTTTAATTTTATTTGAGGTAGGCTGACCTTGGGACAAATATACCACACTGATAGAGGGGATAAGGAGTAGGGAGCAAAAATTTAGGAGTGGAGGACAAAACCCAAGCACTGGGGGTAAAACCTTCCTGTGCATATTCTGATAGGCCAGGATTATATGATCTAACTTCACTGATTTGCTTGGTCAGAATGAGGCATGGTGCACAAATCCACATGTATTGATATCCTCTTGGCACAGAAATATAATTTCTGCCATGACAGATTAGAACCCCATGACATGAGGGATGATAGTGGGACTCCCATCCTGACTATGCCACACCCCCTACTATATATAATATATATACAATGAGTTTTAATTTTTATAGAGAAATGGCAAGGGGTCAAAAATAATATATAGAGATAATAATATTTAATAAAAGTAGGAAAAAGAGCCACTTTTAAATAATACACTATTTTTTGGGGGGAAAGAACAGGGGGTAAAGTTTTTTGGGAAAAAAAGAATCTTTTTGAAAAAAATGGGAAAAAAGAACCTCCTTTAAAAAAGCTCTAAAAAGTATGAAATAATCAAGAAATTATGCCTCCTCAATAAAACCCTTTTTGAAGTCAGCATCATATTTTAACTGACTTATAATAGGTATTTATAATTTTTATATTCAGTACTATATATTTTAAGTTGCTTATAGTTTACACTTGGACCCAATCCAGATATAAGATATAATTTGTATTTGTGAGCAAAATTCTATAATTCAGTTTAAAATATGGTGTTGACTTCAAAAAGGGTTTTATTGAGAAGGCATAATTTCTTGATTATTTCATACTTTTAGAGCTTTTTTAAAGGAGGTTCTTTTTTCCCAAAAAAATTTATCTACTTAATAAAACACATTCACTGACTGACTGACATACTGAATAACATCTGAAACCTTCAAGTCTGATAGGGTCAATCTATTTAGGTGAGTGGGTGAGAATTGGCAAATATTATCTGAAACTATCGAGTCTGATAGGTTCAATTTATTTGGGCGAGTGAGTGAGAATTGATAAATATTATCTAATAACCACCAAATTGCTCACCTGAAACTCAACAAAAATCAGTATTAGAGTTTAAGTGGATTAAGTAGTTAAACAGCTCACCAGCCACGAGGGTAACAGCGAAGCTGTTAGTCCGAGTGGCTCAAGTGCTGGTACAGCCTATAGGCTACAATGTGAGCTTATCATCTGGTAAACTAAATTCCGTAGCGAAGCACGGATATCTGGATGTTAGGTTTATATATTTCAAAAACCTACCTAATTTGGTTCACCTAAAAAAATAAATACTTTTGGCAAGTTAAGTAGTTGATTTAGTAGTTTGGAAGATATGTCACAACATCGATGAATCCCCCTTGGGTTGGGACCATCTGGTACTAAAAAAAGATGTCACACACTCAATGATTTTAAATATAAAGAGATGTTTCGGGTAGCAGTTTGGTGTTATTTAATTGATTCGATATATTTATTTTGTTTGGCCGAGTGGTTGATAGCTTTTGGTCGAATCGATAGGACAGTTTAGTTTTGAGGGGTGATTAGTTATTGATTGATTTGATAAGTTTAGTTAAGTTTAGCTGAGTGGTTGGTGGTTTTTGGTTAATTATTGAGTAATTAGATTTGGGTGAATGGTTATTGTTTATCTATAATATAAAATCTAAATTAATAAATTTGAATCTCTGAGATTATATAGACACCGTAGTGAAGCACAGGTAATGAATGCTAGTAATCAAGAAAATAAAATAGCCCAAGATAGTTCCTAGTGTCTATAAATATTTGTGCCAAGGCTGGCTATTTTTTGATATATATATATATATATATATATATATATGAATGTCTGTATGTTTGTCTGTCTGTCCCAATTGCATTCCTATACCATTCATCCAATTGTGGTGAAACTTTGGTGAGTTGTTGTGTGCATGCCTGAGAAGGTTTATGAATTTTAAAAAATATTATTTTAATAGTAAAATAAAAAGTTTTATATGTAACAAGTGAAAATTCTATATATACTTCGATGGTATTTGCTATATCACAGCTGAGAAGTTTGATATTCAGCTGATTTGATATTTTAAATGGTTTTGTTAAGTGGTTAGTGGTCATTCAGGTATTTAACAAGTTTATCTAAATCAAAACTTTAAACCAAAAGTACAATTGATTTTAAAAATACCTCCTCCAGCATAATCAGCTCAATCATCCCTCTCTCTCACAAATATCACTTTTTGTAACAAAAAGTGAATTGAACAAGAACTGAGAGAGCAACTAACTGCCATACTGCACTGCAATTTTATAGACAGTGAACAAAGGCCAACCAACCAAGCATAGGGAAGGCAAGCCACCCATCTGTGCGCAGCACATAGAAATGGATGACTTGCCTGCACCAATAGTGAGTTTTATTAATAATAAAATCAAGGTCATTGAGAGGGACAAACTATCTGCTGACCTTCCCACCAGCCCAAGCCCCAACATGACTAGAAATGGGGCTGGGCATTCCACCACATATGTGCCAAGTAACAAACTGGTGACATGAACAACTACAAAATGAACAAACGTGGAGATGAGTCATGGAGCACTAATGAATAGTGCGAATGATGGGGTCAACTCCTTAGTATTGATGCCCACTGACACCCAGACAACAAACGCAACCTTCCAGGAGTGAGTGCTGATGCCAAGAACAGCAGAGTTGGGAATATTTCCCAGTGAATCTCAATCAGCAGGGGGGACTGGGGCCTTGCAGGGTGAGAAAACTCTTGCCAATAAGGTAAAAAACCTGGATGAGGTATTGGTAGGATCCAAAACTGACTCAGATTTGAATAACAAAAATCTGTGATTCAAACTAATGGAGTCAAGCAATAAAAAGTTTTCTACCAACATGGAGAAACTTACCAAATCAGCTTAGAGTATTCAGGTGAAGAACAAGTCGGGTGCCAACCCCAAAACAGCCCAGTTGGGGGAGGGTGAATTGTCCCCAACCAAAATTGATTTGGTAGCATGAGTAACTCATCAGGTGGAACACCCGATACACAATCAGGTGCAATCCCCAATGAAGGTATTCTGACAGGAGGCTATAGCTCAATAATGCATTGACAGCTGATCCTAAATATCCAATCACTGAACCAAGATGATCCATTGAAGACCAACCAAGGTTGGGGTGACTCTATATTGGTGGCTGAACCAGGAGCAGACATAGCATATTGCTATTATGAATGCACCATGTTCAAAAAATACTGGTCCATGATACAATATATTCTATCAGGCAATTATTTGCCTCCAGGTATACATCCATCGCAGGACCTGTTCTTTACAAAAATCCTGAGAATGGCTCTATCCAACTACAAGCCTTCATTTACCAGTATTGTGTATGGGTAATTTACTGTGCACTTGTCACCAAGGTTATGAGCAACAAGCGCCCCCATCACAGAGGTTTGGTATTGAAGACCATTCAGATTATCTCCAATCAGCTCTGCCAGATCTCAAAATTTTTGTGCATAATCCCTGGGTGTTATAAGGCCACACGTTTGGCTTTCCTCACCGGATTGCTCATCGCATGCAATGAAGCTACTAATCATCTTAGAATAGTATAGCCTGTAAGCCCACCACTGCTAGAACTGTGGCTAGCGATGGCGATCACTGATCAGCAATGGTTGGAGGTGCTAGAACTCTAGCGGCCCAAATCCCCGGTCTTTTTTACCCTCAGCTGAATCACCTGTATTCCACCCTTCCCTCTTACTTTCCCTTAAATTTATTTAATAAAGTATGGAGCTTTTTAAAAAAAAATCTAGTATAATTGGCTCAGCTTTTGGCTCTAAACTTCAACTCTATAAAAGGTCAGTTGTTTGAATCCTGGAGTAATCACTTTTTATACACTTTTCTTAAACTCACTGTCAATTCTGTCTGTCTGTCTGTAATTAGATCTTACAAGCTCTATTTCAGATACTTATTGTCAATAAAAAATTCTTAAATTTAGCACATTTATATATCTTTAATGACAATACAATAATCCATCAAAAATATTAATTTTCATATTCAAAAAAAGTTTTATATGTATCAAGTAAAAATCCTATATATTTTCGATGGTAGTCAGTATATAGTTACAGCTGAGCAGTTAGATATTTAGTTGATTTGATATTTTAAATGGTTTTGTTAAGTGGTTGGTGGTCATTTTTTATACACTTTTCTTAAACTCACTGTCAATTCTGTCTGTAATCAAATCTTAAAAGCTCTATTTCAGACACTTATTATCAATAAAAAAATTTGAACCTTTGCACAGACGTTGGTCTTGGATGACAATACAATAATTCATCAAAAAGTTTAATTTTCATGTTCTAATTAAAAAGCTTGATATGTATCAAGTAAAAATCCTATATATTTACTATGATATTCGGTATATAGTTACGGCTGAGCAGTTTGATATTCAGTTGATTTAATATTTTAAATGGTTTTGTTAAGTGGTTAGTGGTTATTTGGGTATTTATTAGCTCTAAATCGTGCAAAAGTTGAATTTAAGGATTTACATAAGTACGAGTTACAAAAAGTCGCTTCAAGTGACTTTTGCAAAAACACTGATTTAGAGCGATTTACATAGGTACGAGTGACAAAAAGTCGCTTTTTAGCTCTAAATCGTGCAAAAAGTTGAATTTAAGGATTTACATAGGTACGAGTGACAAAAAGTCGCTTTAAGTGACTTGAGATCGTTAATAAATGATTTAGAGCATTTACATAGTTTAAATATATAGAGATGTTTTGGGTAGCAGTTTGGTGTTATTTGATTGACTCGATAGGTTTATTTTGTTTGGCTGAATGGTTGATGGCCTTTGTTTGAATCAATAGGACACAGTTTAGATTTGAAGGGTGATTAGTTATTGGTTGATTTGATAAGTTCAGTTAAGTTTAGTTGAGTGGTTGGTGGTTTTTGGTTAATTCAATTAAGCAATAAAACTTGGCTGATTGGTTATTGTTTATTTATAGTATAAAATCTAAGTTAAATTTGAATATATGAAATCCTATAGATACCGTAGCGAAGCATGGGTAACTCCGCTAGTTCATTTATAAAATAATAATATAGTATATTTTATTTTATTCGAGGTGGGCCGACCTGGGGACGATACCGCACCGATTAAGGGAAATCGAATGAATGGGAAAGGAGGATAAAATCCGGAAAACCTCCACGCGCGGCGTATGATAGGCCAGGAACTCCATGGACCACCTTTGCTATTCGCTATCTCGGTTCGGGGCATTGGTGCGCAACGTCAACACAGTCAATTATCCCCTACCCAAAGTTCCAGTACCGGAATCGAACTCGGGGAGGCAGCGGCAGAGGTCCCTATTCTACCACTTGGGTATCCTCCCCTTTAGTAATATAGTATAAATATATTAATTTTTGTTTTTATATAGAAATGGTGAGGTTTCAAAAAATTATATAGAGATGGTAATTTTTTAAAAAAAGGAAAAATAATTTACTTTAAAAATGCACTAATTTTTTGAGAAAATGAACTGCCTTCAAAAAATTAGGAAAAAAGAACCACCTTTAAAAAAGCTTACCAAAAAATGTATGAAATAATTGAAACATGCATGAATAATCAAAAAAACTTTTGAAGTTGGTGCCATATTTCAAACTAACTTATAGAATTTTACTCACAAATACAAATTAGAGCTTATATTGGATGGGTCCAAGTGTAAACTAAAAACAACTAAGAATATACAGTGCTGAGTATATATATTATAAATGGTTATTATAAGTTAGTTTAAAATATGGCACCAGCTTCAAAATGTTTTTATTAACTATTCATACTTTTATCAATTATTTCATACTTTTTAGTAAGCTTTTTGAAGGCAGTTCTTTTTCCCCAAAAAATTTGTTTTTTATTTTAGTAAATTTCCATCAGTAAATTTAAAAAGAAAATAAATATGTCAAATCAATTGTATAATCACCAACCACATAGCCAAACCTAATGAAACTATCAGATTGACCAATTAACCACCAACTGCTTGTCAAACCCCCTTTTTTGAAAAGATAGTACTAGCAGGAACCACCCTGCTGGGCAACCATCCTATTGTAAGTCCAGGGGAATGTCCCCTCTGTGTAGATCAGGCAATTTTTCCATTTCCTAACAAAAAGGGTACAAAGATGGCAGCTGTACCCCTTATCACCCAGAGTGACCTCACCCATATGGTAGACAAGCGCTGGGTAACAGCGCTCCCTATGAAGATTCCTCCCCTAGTTCCCACACTTGCCTTCACCAAGCTACTCTGCCAAATTGAAGAAATCTGTGCTGAAATCATTGGTAACCATCTTCCCCACAAGTGGAAGGGGCTTTATAAAACTTATGGTGCCAAATCCTCAGAATCAAAGCTAAAATATCCAAAGTCAATGAGAATAAAGCCTGACAGGCAAGAAACTAATAATTAAAAAGAGCAAGTATCAAATTCTTAGCCAAAATTGCCAATGGCATCAAGCCATCAAGCAGTACAATCGCTAATGCCAAATTCCCCTCAAAATTCTTGGGGACAATCCCCAATGATCAGGTATCACCATTGGGGACTGTTGCCAATAGTTCAAAACCCCAATTTCAAGAATTGTGATTGGTTCCCAATGCAACTCATTTGGCCAAACAAACGCCCCAGTGACTGGGCATGGGCAGGTTGGCCATCCCAAACCCATTTCTGACCCAAAGGGACTGCCTCTATGTGGGGTGGCTCTGGGGGATTACCATAACCTGTTGGGTCAGACACTGTCATGTTAACTGACATAAATGCAGTAGGGCCTCAGTTCAGACATTTGCGGATGAACCAATAGCAACTTGGTCTGACACCAATTTATTTGATGTCAGTTCAAATTAGAATCATTTCCCCTCTCCTCCAAAAATTTGCTAAGTTAGGTTGAATTTGAGGGCCCAAATGTAAGTCCCAGGGAACATCCTCTGGGCATCAGTTGGGCCATTTTCCCATTTCCAAGCAAGAAGGTACCAAAGAGGATGACCATACCCCTCATTACTCAGGGCAATCTCACTCACATGGTAGATGAGCGCTAGGTAACAGCCCTTCCACTTTGGATCCTGCTTCTGATAACCACACTCTCCTTGGCAGAACTGCTATGAGGAATCAGTGAAATCTGCACTGAGATTGCTGAAATGAAATCAATTGCAACTAATTTGAGCAGCAATCAGCACAATGCTCAGATTTCAAATGGTCAAAAGGGTATGAAGACTGATCTATTGTCTGGAATGCCTGACAGTTGCAATTCAGTTAACATGATGATCAGAAAAATCTCCCCCCTCCCAAATCTGTCAGGCATCACCCCTGATGGGCAGGTAATAGCATCAGACACCATAGATGAGGTTTTGAAGCTTCCTGCTGGCAAATTGGGTGTTGCGCTTGATGCAATGCCACTGACCAAATAAATGGCCCAGTGACTGAGCACAGGTGGGTTGGGCGTCCCAAACCTGTTACCAACCAAATGGGCTCACCCCTATGTGGGGTGGCTTTGGGGGATTTCTGCTGCTCATCAGGCCAAACACCATTGTGCCAACTGTCAGAAATGTAGCTGAGCCTTGGTTTGGATGTTTGAGGTTGAACTGACAGCAACTCAGCCCATCACCAAATTTTTTGATGTCAGTTCCCAGGGAACTAACCTGCCCATTCCCAAATAATTTGCCAGTTAGGTCAAACTTGTGGGACCTGATCCCAGCTTGGGTTCCCTCCAAATCAATGACTATTTAATCAGTCACATCACACTGAGAAAATTGTTGGTCAATTTTTCTTCCTTAAATTTTACATTAAAACAACCTTCCCCAAAATTTAGTTTTTATATGTTGAAAATTAAGCCACCTTATCCACCAATGATCTCGTACCCCTCAGGGTTAATGGCTGTGTGTATCTGGTACTTTATCCTGTGCCTATATGAAATTCTGGCTCACTGGCAGATATTGGTGGAACTCCTTTCCAGTTTCATATTTGTCATATCATTGTGGGATCTGCCAACGGACGCCACAAATATTTCTCAAAATGTATGAAACTTACTTTTAAAATAAAAGTAATAATAAACTCTTTTTAAAGTTTTTTTATTTTTTTGTTAATTATGCGGGGCAAGCCAGAAAAAGCTCCACTATTTGATACTAGTATTTCATATCTAAACTAGTTCTTATTGGGGCCATGGGAGTTTAGGGCTATAGTATTGAAAAGCTTAGACATCCAAATTAGGAAAAATTAAGATTCAGCCTATCAGAATGAGGGAAAATATTCTGGGGCAGAACAAACCTATATGGTAATGATTTGATAAATTGCACCCAATCACTGGTGGGTAAAATCTTCTCACCTTGGGGGACCTCTGCCATGCCTAAAAAAGAAGGGGGTCCCCACTTAGGAACTGGTATGGAATGGGACGTGGCTGAGGGGGAACCATGTGATGGATGCCCCAAATTTGGCTGAGGAGTTGGAGCAATCCAACTATCAGTTTTTACCTTAATAAGCTTATTTTGATTATAAAACATGTTTTCCCAATGGGTAGGGTTCCACTGAGAATCCGCCAGGGTCTTTTGGCTGATGGTACTCATATCCTTATTAACCATAGTATTGTTAGAAGATCAGACATGTAATTGGCCAATTGTAGTAGTGGATTTGGGGGCATTTTTTGCCTCCAACATTCTTTTTTGAAAGTTGAGAAGGAGAATGTCTGACATTGCCCTCCTCAAGAATGTTGGGGGGAGTGTAAGGCCATAGGAAGCGGCCATATACCCAGTTTATGGTAACTACTGTAGCCAAAGACTTTATAGAATACTCAATTCCTCTCTTATACGTGATGGTAAATGGTCCCTCCCAGATTGATCCAAGTTGCCACTTTGAGGAGTCATGCGATTGTGGTAATATAAGGCCATATCCAACACTTGGAATAAAGGTAGGAGAGCCCAAAGCTCATTGGCAGCTTGGCCTTCTTTAGTGACAGTTTTGGCTAGGTTAGTCATAGCCTCTGATTGAAGCTGAATGATGCAGTTAGCTAACCTTTGCATGTCTTCCTTAGGCTCCTCTCCACTAGAGAAGATATCCTTAGCTAGAAGGGCAGGTATGCCTGGTTCCCTGCCATACAAAACTCGGAAAGGGGACATTTTCAGAATTTGGTGATAGCTAATTTGGTAAGCCATAAGAGCATTAGAGAGATAATGATCACAATGAAGGGGATCAGACGAGGCCATTTTCTGTAAGATGGAAACCAAAGTGCCATTTGCTCGCTCCACAATACCATTGGTTGATGGGTTATATGGAGCTGAGAATAGTTGCTGGGCTCCCATGGAGGTAGCCAAGATTTTGACTACTCTGGAGGTGAAGTTTTTTCCATTGTCGCAGAGTAGTACTTGAGGGCACCCATGTCGAGTGAAAATATTGTGATGGAGAAAGGTTGCAGTGGCCTTAGTAGTTTGGGCCAGAAGTGCCACAGCTTCAACCCACTTCGTGAAATGGTCAATACCTACCAAGATATATCTGTTTCCACCTGTGGTTTGAGGAAGCGGCCCTACTACATCCAAGCTTATGGTATGGAATGGCTGTTGTGGGGTAATTGGCTGATATTGGTATCTAGTCTTGAACTGAGACTGTTTCTTACACGTAAGGCAAGCATCCAAGACTTTGATGATGGCTTCCATGATTCCCTCCCAAAAGTACCAATCCTTAATCCACTCATAGGTTTTCTTTGCTCCTCCATGGCCTAAGGTTGAATGAGCTTCCAGGATAACAGGTACACGTTCTGAGGGCCATAGGTAAGGCAACCACTTCGCCCCTACTTGTTTATACAACTTCACGTTTTCTACTTTAGTGTTATGGGAGTGCCAGGCCAACATCCTCTGTATGGGATCATCCTCATCCTCCCAGTCATTTGGGGTCATTAAAAGATCATACAGCTTCTCCACTTCACTGTTATCTAAGTGGAGGATGGGCAGCCGAGTTAACCCATCAACATTTGTGTGATGGATTCCACTGCGGTGTTCAATCTTCATGTCATAATGCTGGAGCTTTAGAGCCCAGCAAGCTAACCGCCCCGTAGGGTCCTTCATGTTTTGCAACCATTTTAAAGATGCGTGGTCTGTAATCACAGTGAAAGAGGTCCCATACAAGAAAGGGCGGTAATGCTTCACTGCTAGTAGAACAGCAAGACACTCCTTCTCAGTAACACTATAGTTGCGTTCCGCCTTTGATAGCATCTTACTGAAATATGAGACAGGATGATCTACCCTTTTTTCATCCAGTTGGGCTAGGATGGCCCTGACGGCGTAGTCTGAGGCGTCTGTAAACAAAATAAACGGTTTTCCATAATCAGGATGCCTTAGGATAGGCCGTTTTTGTAGCAGCAGCTTCATTGTTTCAAAAGCAGCCTTCTGTTCAGTGCCCCATTGAAAAGGGATATTCTTCTTCAGTAAATGAACAAGGGGCTCACTGAGTTGGGCAAACTTAGGGATGAACTGATGGTAATACCCCATCATCCCTAGAAATACCTGTATATCCCATAGATTTTTTGGGGGAGGCATTCTGGCAATCACTTCAACCTTATCTTATATGGGTTGGATACCCTCTTGAGAAATGGAATGTCCGAGGAAGTCTAATTTCTTTTAGAAAAAGGTACACTTCAAAGGTTTTAACTTGATATTTGAGTTTTGTAAGCGTTGGAACACCTCCTTCTGGTGATCAAGGTGTTCGTTAAAGGACTTCAAGAATATGGTAATGTCATCAAGATAGATGATGACGCAGGTTAACTTAAGATCCTGCAAAATGTGATCCATCACATGCTGGAAAGAGGCAGGTGCATTGCACAACCCTTGGGGTAATCGCGTGGGTTGGAAAAGACCTTCACTGCATATTAACGCGCATTTCTCTTGGTCTTGAGAGAAAGATCCATTTGCCAATATCCACTAGCCAAGTCCATGGCGGAGAAAAAGTTTGAGCCTGAAAGCTGGGCCAGGGCGTCATCAATGCGTGGGATAGGATAGCTATCCTTTTTCATAAGATTGTTTAACCTGCAATAGTCCATAACTATCCGGTGACCTCCATTTTTCTTCTTAATTAGCAAAAGGGGGAGGACCAAGGGCTTTGCGAAGGAACTAATAACCCCGCGTCTAATAACTGCGTGAGTTCCATCCTCATTTGTTGCTCCTCCACCTTTGACTTGTGGTAAGGTTTTGACCTAATGGGATGGGCATCACCCACATCAATGGAGTGGCACCAGCCCTTCATGTGGCCATAATCATTGTCTGACTTCGAGAATATATCACTATACTCATCCAGGAGAGTATGCACTTTCTCCAACTCATCTGAGGTCAGCTCATCTGAGATATGGACGTTTGGTAAGGTACATACCAGGTTATCTGCGGGCAGGCCTAAATCTGCCATTGAGCCAATGGAGTGGATTTGTTCAACTTCCTCCACAGGGAGTAAAAACCCTCAGCCCACCTCCTGGTGCTTTCTTACAATTATGTCCTTTTTGGTGAGGTTTCCCAACAGTAGAGTAATAGGCCTCTGGTAGGCTGGGTCTAAAATGCCAGGCAATACCTGAGGCTCAAAAGGTAACACCCTCAATGCTTAAGAGGTGTAGTAAACAGTGGCGAGAGATTTTGAGAGTGATTTTCATGTCTATCACTTCGTTGTTCACCCTGCTTAATCACCACCTCATCAGCATTGAGGGTGTTAGCCCTTTTTTGAGCCTCAGGTATTGCCTGGCATTTTAGACCCAGCCTACCAGAGGCCTATTACTCTACTGTTGGGAAACCTCACCAAAAAGGACATAATTGTAAGAAAGCACCAGGAGGTGGGCCGAGGGTTTTTACTCCCTGTGGAGGAAGTTGAACAAATCCACTCCATTGGCTCAATGGCAGATTTAGGCCTGCCCGCAGATAACCTGGTATGTACCTTACCAAACGTCCATATCTCAGATGAGCTGACCTCAGATGAGTTGGAGAAAGTGCATACTCTCCTGGACCACATGAAGGGCTGGTGCCACTCCATCGATGTGGGTGATGCCCATCCCATTAGGTCAAAACCTTACCGCAAGTCAAAGGTGGAGGAGCAACAAATGAGGATGGAACTCACGCATTTATTAGATGCGGGGTTATTAGTTCCTTCGCAAAGCCCTTGGTCCTCCCCCTTTTGCTAATTAAAAAGAAAAAATGGAGGTCACCGGATAGTTATGGACTATCACAGGTTAAACAATCTTATGAAAAAGGATAGCTATCCTATCCCACGCATTGATGACGCCCTGGCCCAGCTTTCAGGCTCAAACTTTTTCTCCACCATGGACTTGGCTAGTGGATATTGGCAAATGGATCTTTCTCCCCAAGACCAAGAGAAATGCGCTTTGATATGCAGTGAAGGTCTTTTCTAACCCACGCGATTACCCCAAGGGTTGTGCAACGCACCTGCCTCTTTCCAGCATGCAATGGATCACATTTTGCAGGATCTTAAGTTAACACCGTTATCATCTATCTTGATGACATTACCATATTCTCAAAGTCCTTTAACAAACACCTTGATCACCTGAAGGAGGTGTTCCAACGCTTACAAAACTCAAATATCAAGTTAAAACCTTCGAAGTGTACCTTTTTCAAAAGAAATTAGACTTCCTCAAACATACCATTTCTCGAGAGGGTATCCAACCCATACAAGATAAGGTTGAAGCGATTGCCAGAATGCCTCCCCCCAAAAAAACTATGGGATATACAGGTATTTCTAGGGATGATGGGGTATTACCATCAGTTCATCCCTAAGTTTGCCCAACTCAGCGAGCCCCTTGTTCGCTTACTGAAGAAGAATATCCCTTTTCAATGGGGCACTGAACAGAAGGCTGCTTTTGTAACAATGAAGCTGCTGCTACAAAAACGGCCTATCCTAAGGCATCCTGAATATGGAAAACCGTTTATTCTGTTTACAGACGCTTCAGACTACGCCATCGGGGCCATCCTAGCCCAATTAGATGAAAAGGGGGTAGATCATCCTGTCTCATATGCAGTAAAATGCTATCAAAGGCGGAATGCAACTATAGTGTTACCAAGAAGGAGTGTCTTGCCGTTCTACTAGCAGTGAAGCATTTACACCCATTGTTGTATGGGACCTCTTTCAATGTGATTATGGACCACACATCTTTAAAATAGTTGAAAAAGATGAAGGACCTTACGGGGAAGTGCTTAGCTCTCTGGGCTCTAAAGCTCCAGCATTATGACATGAAGATCAAACACCATGTTGGAACCCGTCACATAAATGTTGATGGGTTAACTCAGCTGCCTATCTCCACTTAGATAACAGTGAAGCAGAGCGGCTGTATATCTTTTAATGACCCCAAATGACTGGGAGGATGAGGATGAATGAGCCCATACAGATGTTGACTGGCACTCTCATAAGAAAGTAGAAAACGGGAAGTTGTATAAACAAGTAGGGGCGAAGTGGTTGCCTTACCTACGGCCCTCTCAGAACGTGTACCTGTTATCCTGGAAGCTCATTCAACCTTAGGCCATGGAGG
>JAKSZP010013959.1:0-28109 GCA_022478985.1 Massospora cicadina | reverse complement strand
TATAATTTGTGGTCCAAAGATTCGGTATTCTAGGTGAGAGATAGAAGTGGGGGTTCCAACAAGCAAACATGTCGTTTTAGTTTGCCTTTGCTATTGGGTACATCCTGTAGAATTAAAGGTACTCAGTACCCAATTAAAGAAAGATAATTAGCTTTAAGGCTGATTATTGCATCAAAATCTATGTTAAACTTAGTTCCCAAGAGCAAGTCATAACAGTTGTTATCCAATACTACTGCAGGGGCCAACACAACTAATTCTCCAAAGTGCATTGGAAGAGAGGAGTAAGCTCCTATAGACTTGGTGTAGGAAGGACTAGCCATTCTGTAGTCTTGGAAATGGTTCAAGTCCAGCGCTAATTTAATTTTTTCTCATAATTCTGGATGAGATTACATTGATGGGCGATCCTGTATCAATAATAGCCAAAACTTTCATCTTATGCACAATGACTTCCACCCGGATTACATCAGAGCCAAAGTTTGGTATTGAAAACACTGAGGGATTGATTGATTGAAATTGTGGGATCCACCAATGGATGCCACAAATATTTTCACAGAGTGAGAATCTTACTTTTTAATAAAAGTATAAAATAACGCTTTGTTAAATTTTTTATGTTTTTTATTGTTTTAAGTAGGGCAAAATCAAGAAAGGTCCTTTTCTCAATACTAGTTTTTCCTACTTAAACTAGTTTGGATTTTGAGACCATGGGTACACGAGGCAAAAGAATATAAAGCTGAGTTATCTAGATTAGGAAATATGGTCTTTCAGCTTATCAGATCAAAGATAAATATTTTGAGGCTAAACCAACCCATGTATTAATGATTTGATGAATTGTATCCAATTACCAGTGAGTTAAATCTTTTCACCTCAGCGGTGGCCAGACTCATGTGGCAATGATTGGTTAATTTTTACCCTATCATTGTCAAGTAATATCTTCTCATCTTGGTGGTGGTTAGACTCATGTGGTAATGATTGGTTAATTCATACCCAATCATCAACGGGTAAAATATTCACAACTCAGCGGTGGTCAGACTCAGGTGGTAATGATTGGTTAATTCATACCCAATCATCAATGGGTAAAATATTCTCACCTAGGGAGGGTTCAGATCTGAGTGGTAATAATTGGTTAATTTGCACCCAATCATTGACGGGTAAAATCTTCTCACCTCGACGGTGGGCAGACTCATGTGGTATCAAAAACCCCAAATTCAGCCAAGAAGTTGGAGTAATCCTATTATTAGTCATTAACTTTTTAAGCCAATTTTTTGTGATAAACCGTATTTCTCCAATAGCTAGGATTCCACTGAGAATCCGCCAAGGTCTTTTTGCTGTGGGTACTCATATCGTCGATATCCATAATATTATTTGATGATTGGGCAGGAGATGGGCCAATCATAGTAGCAGATTTGGGAGCACTAATACCTCCAACATTCTTTTTCTTAAGTCGAGAAGGAGAACGTCTGACAGAAATGAATTAGAAGAAGAACAAGCAGAAGTGTGAGTAGAAATGGTATCTTTGTTGGCTAATTCTTCAGGGATATTAAGCTCACCAGGAGCGGATATCACATAACAGTCTATAGAAGAGTTAAAAGATTTTAATGGAGGCACAGGAGGTAGGTCAGCACAGGGAGCCTCATGCCCTATGCTGACTCCTTTTTTTCAACTCCTCCGCTTGCTTTTTCCAACATTGAGATACCACATGACTCATGAGACAACAATAAGAGCATGGCTCCTTCTTCAGTTTAGACTTGGTCTTAGGTGGCATCGCATGAATATATGAACGTGGGTTATTTGCGGAAATTGGGTGTACCACACCATTGAGAGTCTCCATAAGCGCTTCCTTGATGTCAATAAAAAATGGAATTTCTCTTAAGTGATTTCAAATTCAGTAGTAACAGAGTTCAAGAAGCGAATGTACTCATTACAGCTGATATAGCATCATCTACTGTGTTCTGGTTGCAAGTGGCAAGAGTTTGGGCTTCATGGTAGAATATTTTGGAAAATTCTTGGATGGACTTATCACGGTTGATTTGAATACTCATAAAGGATTGCTTTTGGTTTGAGAGGATTTGATCACTCCCAAATTTCTTAATAGGGGCGGTCTTCACTTGAGCCCATGTATTGCAAACCTTCAGGTGAGGTACCATCATTTCTTGCGCAAACTGGCTTAGGCAAGAGGTAATATTCCAGACCTTCTGTTGATCAGATGCCCCATCCATAGCACGCTCATAGACAAAGAGGAACGAATGGATTCTACCTTCACCCAGCTCAAACTTGTCCTTAAAGGTAGGTTTAAAGGTAGTGGAGTCGTTGCTCAAAACATGTACACCCAATACCAAGACCGACTCAGCTTTGGAGGGTTCTGATTTTGGGGATATGAACTTGAGAGGGGATTCGGTCAACTTGTTGCCTTAGATGATTGAGGTCCTCTTGTAAATTATGAAATCATTGAGCAAGATGATCATTTGCAGGTTGAAGATTCAAGTTTGAAATTGCAGTGATCATTTAAGCCTGCTTGTTTTCAATTAGTCTGCATCGAGAAGATAACTATTCAATGGAAGCATTTAGCCTTGCAAACTGAGTTTCTTGTGTAGTTTGATTAGCGTCGCATAGGTGATGGGCATTATCCACATCATCCAATAGGTTGGTTAATGTGTAATCGGGGTCAGTTGGGATGCCATCTAAGGATAAGAAACACCCTTGAACGATGGCTCAGATTTTTGTTTCTAATGCTTGTACTTATGATACTAGGAGCATCAAAGGTTCAGAATCGGACATTGGAAGCGAGGAGCCAGGGGGACCAGGAGGTCCTGGGGATCCTTGCGACCCATCTCTACCTGTTGGTACCAGTGGGCCTTGTTGACCCACTGGACCAGGGGAACCACGTTCACCAGGAGGTCTCAGGGTTACCAACGGGGAGCTAGGTGTTTCCAGTGGTCCAGGAGGACCAATAGGGCCGGGCTCACCTTCTCTGATATTACCCACCACTTGGACAAGATGTTGGGTTATCTCATTAAGCTCCCTCAAGCTCTTCTCATGTTCAGCCCACAGCTGATCCAGTTGTCTCTTAATTTCATCCTCCAGGGAGGTAATACGATGGTGAATAGGGTAAGTGGCATTGCTAACTTGCTGAGATACACCTTGGCTGATGTACCCCACTACTCCATTATGGATTCTTACTAACTGGTTATGAATTTTTCTGATTTCTCTTCTATTATCAAGAATGGCCTCCCAATTATTTCTTCAAAAGTTGGATGCCATTTCATAAAATGAAGATAATTGAGAGTGAAATTTTTTGCACTAGAGTCAACTGGCGCCGGATTTTGAGATGATGCAACCCCAAAATCTGGAGTACATGGTAAATAGCAGAAAGTATGTAGTGCTGGAGATACTTCTCAGTTCTAGCCAAACCAATTTTGGTAGGCTGTAACACCGCTCAGTTATTTAAGTTCATCATGTTTTCAGCAGCTTTAGATGCTTAGTCACGATTAGGGTGAGCACCAGGCTGAATAGCCCCCCTTATCAAGCTTTTGACAGCTTCTTCAACACTGCAGCTTGAATCTGATAATTAGTTTGGTCAGGGCCCTCAATGGCCAAGTTCATTAAAGCTTGAAATTTTAGATTATTTTAGTAACAGAAGGCATCTCTTGCCTGTTGGAGTGTACCCATTGGGTAATACTCATTGATTCCTCAGAAGAGGGGCTTTCTAGGCTAGACATACTCATGGTTGTGAAAGTATGTTTTCACCAGGTAGCCTCAGAAGCAGACATAGCAGTGAGCACCAGTATTTGAATTTCGTGAGAAATTATGATAATCAGGTGCTACAAAGGCTACGAATTTATTATTTCTGCGGCTATAGAGAAAATCGGCTCAATTGCAACAAAATTATTAGTTCCGTTGATATAGTTGATTCCAATCAGAAATATATAATCTTATATGAAAAGAGACCAAAATTATGCTGTTCACGACAAAAATCGAGGTAGTTTATTAGTTAGTTTTGAGGGATATTTATAGAGGTAGATTTAGTAGTTATGCGTGAGGATTTTCGAGTTGCACCTAAGGGAAGATCTTTCCTATTAGATGACTGATATTGCTGATTATTGAGGCTTTACTTATAAAGGCTAGATTTGATATTATTCTTATTTGATGAGTCCAATCCTCTTATATGATTTCTGGTCTCATCAGATATCTTAACATCATCCTTCAAAGAAGGTTGATAACTCAAAAGGGTGGATCATCAGACCAAACTAAAATCAGATGTCTCCGATGTAGAATTTACAATCTTATTAGACCAAGATATTGAATCTCGATCTGGAGTAAATTTAGTCATTTTGGATCATCCCCAACATCTTCCCAGATGGTCAAGGGGTAAATGTGAGAAGAATTACGCACCACATCCACAGTGAGTTTGAGGTCACAGTCATACTCAGAATGATCAGGTAGTGCATCAGCTAAAGATTCATCAAAGGAAGATTCCAAACCCTCCAAACAAGAAGGTAGGTGAATCACCACAATGAGATTCAGCATAGGGGCCAGGCTAATGGTGTAAAGGTGGGGCCAGTGGGGAAAGTCGCCCTGAGCGTCAGCCTCAAACAAAGGAACAATTAGTGTGCGACCATTCTTTAAGGTTAGGGATATGGTATTCTCATGCAAGTTGGTTCTAACATCAAACTTCCTCCACCACTCAACACCTAAAATGATAGGGTACAAGAGGTTATTGATAGCTTGGAAGTGATTGGACAAGTGATATTTGCCATCTTGATAATCCACTGTCCCAACGACCTTCAAAGTGAGAATACCTTAGGATGCCCCTCCCCTAACCATACCACCTGGCAAGTAACTCAGTCCAAGGTAGTCAGCTAGGCTCTGGTCTATAAATTTTTCGTGGCGCCAGTATCCATCAGAATAGTGGTGCTGAATTTCCCTAAAGTGGAGGACAGGATAGCAGTCAGTAGAAAATACCCCAAATAGTATTTATATCAAAGCAGAAAAATGCCAACGCTTCACCAGAAAATTTTTCCTCTGGCTCTAGCACGCCATCTGGGTATTTCTTGGAATCATAGAATGGGGAGGGATAGTTGGCCACTCTTACTACTGAGGCCACATACCCCACCATTCCATCTGCAGCTGTATATACTTTATCATATTAAAACGAAGTTCTTTATCCACTTCCTGAGTGCCACGGATCATGGTATGGGTCAAACGAGGGTTCTCAGGGGTTATTTGATATACTGGATAAGGGTTCTCTCCAAGCCATAAAAGCTAAGAAACGACTCAGAAGGTTGGATAAGATTTTCATCATAAAACGCATTTTTAGATGTGAACGACCCTATTCCCCTAACTGCAACGGAATGCCCAACGTTATCCAAGGCCAACACCCCCAGGCCCATATACGCCAATTCTGCCACCATCGTCTGATTGCACTGTCAAATTAAAACTAGTCTTTAAATTGAATTCAGTAATTTCGGTGGAAAGTTGGGGAATCACGACTTTCAGACCAAGAAGCATCCGTATTCACTAGGTACAAACATGAAGGGTGGGTACTTTCCAGTTGGAGGCATCCATAATTACGCCAAGATGCTCCAACATTAAGACAAAAGTTGAAACAGCGGTGCGGCTGGCCACAGCTAAAGCCCCAGCTGGCGCCCACTGTTTACACTTTTGGAAAGTCCCACACAGAAAAAGTTCATGCACATAAAATTAAAAGATGGTTGGTTGACTAATGTAAGGAGAGTGTCTATAACTCTCCTGTTCCCAGCATGGTACTGCACGGTGTACAATTCCAACACCATGGAACCAGACATTAGTTCAAAAGTTACTATAGCCCAGCAGAGGGTGCAGAAGCAATTTTAACTTAAGAGAAGTGTGATTTTAATATGAAATAACCAACCAAAAGCGACGCGGTGCACAAAGGGAAAGGGGGTAAACGTCCCAGGTTGGAGGGAACCTGGGCGACCCAATGGTGCACTAGTTTCAATTACTATTGTATTTAAAATGGATTGGTTAATGTAATGTGAGACCTCCTCTAAGAGGTCCGCGCACAGGACCATTAGAGATAACATAAATAAAAATGGGAAAACGGGAAAGTTTTATTGGAAAAGTCAACCAAAAAGGAATGTTGGTTACGGAAAACAGATTTAAACTTTGTAGGGGAAATTTGTGGCTTGCTGAAGTGGGCCCAAGCACCGATTCACCAATAGGCAAACACTACATCCAAATTGGAAGAATACACCAAAACTGACTTCACTCAAGTAATCAATTGAAGTTGGATCCAATCAAATGCATAGTTTTGTAAACGGAATGGGTTATAAACCCCCGTTCCCCAATCAAATGAATCTACCATTGTTGTTAATTGAATAAACCGTTTGTTTTAATGCCTTGGCCAACGAAAGGGGCTGGGCATTTTGCACTTCACTAATAGTAACCTGGGCATATTTGGCTTGTACCCAGCGTTGGTCTAGTGTGTGCTTGAGGTCCGGGAGGGTCTGAAGCTTCACCTTCTGGGCCTCCTGTCACCCAGCCTTATCCTTAGGGTTGGTACCAACTATCATGTCATTTAACCATGACAATACCTCTGTGATATTTACAATGTGGCCCTGAGGCCTGCATATTGACTGGTTTGTCCCAACCATATTACCAGCTTTGATCCTCACCATAGTCATGTGGGCCTATTGTGTCAAAGCCTTTATGGAATTCTCCCTGGGCTCGCAACTCCCTGTTCCCCAGCCCATTGGCCCTGAGGTTGCAACTGCTTAGTTTATTACCAGATTGGTTTTTACATTTGCAGTCCATTGGCACTCCGTTGTTGCTCATCTCTCAGCCTATTATAACTTTATCTGAGCGACAGTGCCCATGGCATTCTGGCTCAGCTTTTGGATGATCTTGCATTCCAACTGGCAGGCCAGTCTAAACTTTGTCTGCCTTCTCCATAACAAAATTAAATCTCTTGAACTTACAGACAATCAATTATCAATCTCCAGTGATCTCTATTGCCTTATGGTTTATTTAACTATAGTAGTTGAAGGGCAGGGTATTTTGATGCCTGTTATTAATTTAATCTATCTAAAGAAATCAATATTATATCACTTGGAAATTTAGCTTACAGTATATAGAGCTAATTACTTTTTTGTATAAAATATTAGAAAACCAATCTACCATTTATCTAATAAGCAGAAAGGCAAAGTTAAGCATAAATCTATAGTCTACCTAGTACCAAATTATTACTAAACTTAGCAGCTTTTTTGTAGTATAAAAGGTGTATTTAGCAAATGAGAATAAATATGTGATATACTCTATGCCTCAAATATTTTGCGTCCATGAATCTTTGTTGCCAAAATTACAAAGTTGGATTCCATAGTTAATCCACAAAGTATGTTAAATAGCAATATGTCACGTTTCTCAAGTTAATTTACATATATAGTTTAAAGTTAAGATTAATTTTGATTTTTGTGGGTTTAAATCATCTATTCTGATTAATTTAGAAAATTTTATTTCTAGTGGCCAATCTGGGGATGATACTGCATCAATAAAGGGAAGTGAAGAAAATAGGAAAGGAGGATAAAACTTGGAAAATCTCCATGCATGGCATATGATAGGCCTGTAATTCAATAGACCACAATTGCTATTTGCTATCTCAGTTCAGGGCATTGGTGTGCAAAACCAACACAGTCATAATAATCCCCTACCTAAAGATCGTCTACTGGAATCAAAGTTGGGGAGGTGTGGTAGAGGGTCCATATTCTACCACTGGGGTATCCTCCCCTAAATCATTTAATCTATATCAAGTTAATATAATTCCTTAATCTAATTAGATGACATTTACATTAATATCAGTACCTGCCATCTTATCATTACCAACTATATAGACCTCCAAACTAATTGTTAAAGCCTAAATTGTTTTTAAATAGGGAACGGGCTACTAACTGTCATGGAGCATGCTGATAATAATAAGACTGTGCTGGCACTCAAGATGATTTACCAGCCAGAGCAACAGCCAGAATACCTATGGTAGAGCTATTTATATTAGAGGATACATAAAGAAGTAAGCAACTGTGAGCACTAGCCAGAAGATCTTATTTTGGAAAACATAGCTACTAAACTCCCAAAAATTTCTTTAATTTTTACAATAAAATTGAATTTTTAATAATTTTTATTTTCAAGCTAAAGAGTAAAAGGTGAAAAGTGGAGCAAAATAATAATCTGTTGGGGAAAAATGCTTATAAGATCACTGAATAGGGAAAAAGGGATCAGGTGCACTCCTTCTGGTATATCTTTGCAATTTGGCCATAGCAGAAAAACACCCTAAGCTGTTACCAATACTGATTCTGATCTGACCTGCCCATTTAGATTGGTATCAAATTTTTGCAAAAAATTCTATTCTGGTATAATTGTACTTGGAGCAATGATGACTCCTCCAGCGGATGGAAGGTTGCTCCCATGGACAGACCAAGTATGGGTGATCCTGTTGCATATAGAAAGGGTTCAACACACCTATACTTGTCAGGGATGAGCACACTTTTTCCTGCAGCGGAGGGGAATGTGTATGATGATTTCCTAGCCTTGTATTGAATTTATCAATCTATGTTTGCTAGTTACCAATTTAATTTGATAGCAGAATTTGAACCAATGTAGGGAAACTCATGTTTTGGAAAAATTGCTAAAAACCTTCTTCTGGCGATGGCTTCTGACTACCACACCTCCCAGAACCCCACAATTTTTGCGCCAACTCCTGGTTATTGACCAGATGAGAAAGAGAAAATTTTTTGGGGATATGCGATCACCTGAATACATCTACCATATGGGCTAAATCTTCTAGGGTAACAAGAGGGATGGCAACATGCTTAATCCCATATTAGAATAAAACTGGTATTCCTTCCAAAATAAGCTTCAAGGGTTGCTCCCTCAGACTTACACTAACAATATAAATAACGTGATGTCAAATCACATTTGATGGAGCTAAGATATACTTTCTTGTCAATTGAGACATAGCCCAAAATACATGGACAGACAAGTGTTAGATTTCGTTATGCCCATAAAAACCAGCTCAATTAATTATAATAATCTTCTTGTCCACTAAGGGATGAACCCTGGTAGTGGATATAGGAATAAAAATACATCTGCTTATTTATTGTTTTAAGGAATATTCCTAAAAAATACTTAGTAATTTTCCAGGCTTTGATCTACCAGATCACCAATGTTTTATTGGGGATGGTTCCCAACTATAAAAAAATTGATAGTGTTTCAATTTTAATATTGATAATCTAATTAACATATAGGAGTTGATTAGGTTTTGTTTCTGATTGACTAAGGGGCTTATGAGTTGCTAGGCGAGTGTTGCTACTTGTGATAAGCAACTTGTGAGTTGACCTTTAGGGATTGCAACCTGCTGTTTATGGGTAAGAGTGCCATCACCTAAGCAGGTTGTTAACTTAATAGGGTGACACGCTGAGGTCGAGTGAAGGCGTTGGGACATGTTCCTTATTTCAACCCAGAAAAGGTTGCATTGATGGTCAGCGGTTGAATTTGACTAGACTGATGAGGAAGATCATCATTTGGAGCGACCCAGAAGGGGTAATTAATTAGTGTTGGCTGCTGGTTCTAATTGAGGTTCCAACTGAAGAGGCAGGCTCTGAATTTCCTTATATATTCCATTGCATTTTTCTGAATAAAACAGATAGATAAAGATATAAGAAAATCTCAATACTTAATAAATTTAGACTGTCATATTTTGCTCTTGATATTATAGTTTGAAAGATCAATAGTTCCTTTGTCTATTTTATTATCTCCGCGGACTCTGAGTGAAAAGAGGAAGAAGAACCACTGAACCTAATCCTAGGTTAGGTTTTATCTGAATAGAGAAAAGGTCCCTACTAATATAGCAGATGAACATTCAAAGATTAGGACAAGCACCAGTTTAGCGTTGGACCTAACAATGAACTGGCTATAAGATATTCAACTAGAGTAGTAGTCATTATATTATTACTACCCTAGCCAATTAATTATCAATAATTCATACAAAGCACATACAAGAAACCTATGAAGAAGTCTAAGGAGCTGAAGCGAGGTAAAATCTCTAATGAGTACAGCTCCTAGATTTTAGGCCCATGTTATTATCTTTATAATTTAAGGCCAATAAACTAATTCCCCTGGAGCTAATGGTTTATAGCATAATAAAAGACTTACAACAAGATATATAGCTGATTTGGAGACAACCATGTGTTATGCAAAAAACACCTCAGGAAAGGGCGAGGTAGGAGAATTAGAAACATCAGAAAAGTGAAGTTACAAATATAGTAAATTCAGTGCACTAAACCCATTTTGACTTATTAAATGACATAATAGAGAATAAAGTTTTAAACTAAGCGAGTACTAGATAATAAGAAAAATGATCTTAGTTTAGTTGATTCCAAGTGATGATTACATGTCTAAATCTCTAGCACTTTATGGCAGATGTATTGAATTTAGCTTAAAAACTCAAGTAGTCTAACTGAGAGTGAAGTCAGACCTTATTAAAGGTTAGCATAAGATGCCAATAGATATTTCCTCAAATTAACAAGTTTGGCTGAGCTACTATTGCTAGCATAAAAGAGTTGTAAAATTCTTTTGGGGAGGTATGATACATTATAAATATTTGTAAACGCTATCTGCTTGTGCGTAAAAATAAAGTTAGATTACTAATTAGTGGCTGCACTAAGGGAGTGTTGTATTATTTCATCGAACAATATAAAACAGACTAAATTTAAAATGAGACTTTATGGGTCTTAGTTTTGCAGTGTATATTTTAAGCAACCTTAAATGTGTTGACCAGAATTGTAAAAATAAGGGACAAATGGTGCAGCTGTAGATTGTTTGACCATAACATCTAGTCCTGGTGTAGTTTTATATAATCACTCAGCCAAATCCCTTTTTAGCACTCATGGTGCCCAACCCCAAAAGGGGGAGCCACCGAGCATCATTATTTGCAATGGGATAAACAAAGGGATTATTGGAAAAAATTTCCAATATGGCACCTCAGCTAACAGCCAAGGAAGCCATATCAGAAGGTGAGGAAGCTTTAGGGAAACTTTTGTCCAGTTATCGCTTTTTGGCAGACCATGGTGGACATCATTGGGTGGGAGCATCAGCAACATGGGGAATAAGGAGGTATAGGTGTGGGGTTTCTTTGTTTATGAGGCCAGCGGTGTCCATTGCCTCAACGTATTGAGCAAGTTGATTCTCAGCAAAAGTGATGAGAGATGGCACAAAAGTGAAAGGCTTGATGCGCCAGCAGTTTTTGGAATAATTAGGGTCAAAAAGAGAAGATTTTGCTGTGTCAATGCAAGCGCAGCTTGTACCAAAAGCAAGCTCATCAATTTTTTACTTTCCATCTTCCCCAAAATCATGGGGAAATTTGGGGATAGAAATACCCTCAACAAGGGCTTCATCACCCCATGAAGTTGCTGGCAAAGTAGGATGTTGGCAAGGGCAGCTGTAGTCTCAACTGCCATTTTATTTGATATTTTTATAAATAGGAAACTGTTTTGAGGGAAAAAATGGCTGAGATGTGAATTGGGAGAGTCAACGAAGAACTCTTTAAAGCAAAATACAGCCTTATATGGTACAGCTGTTTTTCCTCAACAATCCATTAAAGACCCTCAAATGGATAATACTCAGCCATATCATGGTAAAAAAGTATACAGATATACAAGTTACTGTGACAAAGCAGTTCAAGCCATTCATCTTATTTTGATCAAAATTTGGATTCTAAATTTTGAGTTGATACGCCTGACAAATTTCCAACTAGGGTGGCTTGGAACCAAGATTTTGCCACTCCCAGCTATGCTTTAGGCTTGAAAGAGCTTAAAGCATGGCCAGGAGAGGGCTTCCCAAAGTGCAACCTTTATAAGGTTGAGCCCTGTCATTCCAAACCTCAGTTCAGAATTTTTGCAGCTTCTCTTGGCCATTTAGGCCTCATGCCTTAACTGAGCATTGGGCGTGACAAGGGTTTGTCACTAAAACAAAATCTTGAGCTTCTGGGCATAGGCCTTCCCCAGTTGCTCTGTCTTTTTCTTGTCACGCTTGCAATGCCAGAGAAATGCCAGGAACGCCTTGCTCAATTTTATTATGTTAAATAAAGATAAAGTTACTTTGGGGATTTGCATCCTCGCTTACCTGCCATTCTTTTTTTGCATCTGAGATTTCCCCAAATTTTGAGAGTTTAATATGGGTTGGTATCATTCAACCAACTCAGCTTACCTCAGTGGTCCAACTCGGCTGTTGGACCTATTTTGGCATCAATTTACTCCGCCTAAAATTCAGGCATCTGGCAAACAGAATCTGGGTGGTTTCATTTGTTACAGTTACTTTATCAGATTAATTAAAGCTTTTTCTGAATAAAAAGTTATTATAAAAAGTGTTCAAATGATAAAGTTAATTACAAGTTCTTAATCACTATATTAACCATATCAGGAAAATTCAAAGTCTTATTAATTCAAATGAAATTAAGATCAGTGTTGATTAAAAAGTAAAATGCTATCCAATAGCCTTATGACCAATGATATAGATCATGGTGCAGGTGTGGCAGGCTCCCATACCTCTTCCCATTTATTGAAGTATCTTGAGCAATAAGTCAGTTTTTGTTTTTTGTTCAAATTCTTAATTTATGTAATGTTCAGTGGATGCTCAGCTTCCCTCAACAAAATGGTAAATTTAAAAGAAGTATGGATGATGGCAGATAAGGATTAGGCACTGTTTTCATACATCTAAAGGATTGCTCTTAGATTCGAGTTATCATGGTATGAGTTGGTTTAAGAACAATAAAGTTATTTTATATCATTGGAATTGAGGCTTTTATTAGGCCAAATAGTAATTTATTATAGATTTGGTAAGCTTAAGGAAAAAAAGAGTGAGGATCACTCAGAATACTACTTGTAGAATTTGTGAGCGCTATTTTTATCAATCTAAAGTAACTCAATCTTTACCAACTATCGGGTAATAATTGTTATTACTAGTGTATATGATACCCACTATAACCAATTCATCTCCAGATTAATTTGGATACTTGGGGTGCATATTGATTGATTCAGATGGTAATCTCATCTTCTGAACAAGGAGGCATAATTGTATCTATAGAAATACATATAAGTTATATGCTTTTAAAAAGAATTAATTGTGTTGCACAGCGTTTGATGCTGAATACAAATAAATCTTCATTAAGTAGCTATATAAAGTTAAAAAAATTAATTAAATGGACAAGGGGTGCGAAGTATAATTTATTATATGCATCTCACCTACCTTTTGTGAAGAACATTGGGAAGGTTCCTTAAGGAGTAAAGACTAGTGTTTTAAAAATTTCCTGATCATATGGTCATGCATAAAACAGAGATGCGTAATAATAATATTCACATTAGAAGAATATGTTTAAGTTCTCTAGTAATAGTATTTGTCCCCATCATATGGGTGATAAATATAAGCAATTAATAAGCTGACCGTAACCTAAACAAATAAAAAAAATCAAAATACTAGGCTATACTATTATAAAAGATTAAAGTATTTTAGCATCTGACTCTAATTTACTTATAACTACTGAGATGATAATAATCTCAGATATGTATTTAAGACCCAGATACACAATTTTTTATAATAATCTGAGCCTCCATATTCAAGAAAGATAATAACTGTTATAGATAATACTCAGTTTAAGGAGATTTTGTATAAAAAACTACCTACCATAGTGGCCTGAACAATTAAATTTGTATCTTATTTAAAATGAGGTACAAAAAGACAACTAATCTATCCTAGTAAAAAGGCTCCCCAAATAACTTTTTGTCAAAGGTTGCCATTATAATAAGAAAGTTGCCAATCTACCAAGAAGCCCTTTAACTTTCCAACTAATTTTTCCTGGAAAACTCTTATAAAAGATTTAAAACTTTTTCCATTATTGGCTTATATATCTGAATTTATGGTAAGAATTTTTGATACATATTTTTCCAATCTTTTTATATTAAATTATGTTTTACTCTACTTAATTATGCGTTCTATTTGTGGTCATAATACTCCTATATAATAAAGTTAGCTGTTTCTGCTGGTTATTTGTCTTTGTTATTAAAATGATATATATCACCCTTTTGAGAGAACTTAAAGATTATAGAGGCTTGTCAGGAGTAGCATGCCAAGAGAAACTGGGGTGTAAGTAGAAGTATCTGAACACCCACAAAAGCAACCACAGACTACAAGGCTTTTTAGACCATTAGGATTTGATTTATGAAATATGGGTAAGGGGTGTTGTATTCTTTGCACAGGTGAGAGTGAGAGAGTGGGATATCTAGTATTGTTGAAATAATCACTGTTGGCGATTTGAAAGGTAGTTTTACCTATAAGTTCCCTTCAATTGGATTTAGGTAGGTGAGACCATTGGATGAAATTTAACCTTTAGAAGTACAGTAACGTAGTCTTTCATTTTATGAGAGAGAGAATTGTTCTTTATAGAGTTGTGTGTGTGTGAGGTAATAGAAAGGTAGCCCATAAATTAACTTTATCAGGGTGCTGGGTTTTAATTTTGGACAGGTGGGAGGTGGGCTTAAATGGGTTACAATTTCCAAAATTGGAACAATTTCTAGTCTAGAGGTCCAATTTAGCTGATTAAACATTCTGTTTTACCGTCACATTAAAATTGCAAATTTGATTTAATTCTTTTTTTAAAAAAGGTTCAATTCTTGTTCTAAAGGTCTGAGGGCACTTTGAAATATCCCAAACTCATTGAATTAATTGAGATCATACTTTTTACCTTTTCATCTGTTTTAGGCTTATTCAAATTTATTTTCTGTAGAATATTTTACCTGGGTTACCCCAGAGTATTGATTTTCAAATGAGGGTACTTCTATTTAAGCTCTTCTTTGGATGAGGAATTGGCTCTTGTTGCGCAGGTGTTGCATAACTTTCTAATAAAAACTTCCCATAATATATCATTGTCAGGACACAGGGGAGCAACTCCTAACAGGCCTGTATTAATTCAGGACCCCAAAGCCCTCGGCGAGTTAATAGGCCTTCAAGGCCTTAAGTGAGTTAAAATAGGAAAAGAGATAGGCGAGAAATGGTAAGTTTATAAGAATAATGCCTTAAGGAATTTATAAGACCTCAAGGCTGGAATAAGGATCATGAAGGAGAGGATTTGGAATAAGGAGAGTTTTGGCATTGATTTAAAACTGTGAGAAAAATATAAGATACTAAACAATACAAAGGGGATTGGGACTCTAAGCTTAATTCGCCAGTTAATCCCAAAAAAGTAGTTGATTGGGGTGAAAGCACCAAGATGGGATTCTACCACTTCTGCTTGGTTTTGACATCCTCAGCATTAGTCGCTGTTGTCAAATTATTATTTAATTAAGTATTCTTGGGGCATTCCCCAATTCTTTGGATTAGCTCAACCCAAGTTGATGAGGAGCTAATCTGGCATTCACCCATAGGCGAGTCATTACCCCTAGTTGAGGCTTCCCCAATAAAGAGAGAATTCTAATAGAACCCCCTCCAAGCCTCAGATATGGGTCAGAGCTAAGGCTGGGTCATTGGCATGAGAGCTGGCATTGGGAAGAGATCTGGCATCAGCGTCAGAGCTGGCATTGGAGATGGGATCCAGCATCAGCGCTGGAGCCAGCATTGGGAAGAGGTCCCAGCATCAGGGATGACACCTGGCATCAGCGCTGGAGCTGGCATCAGGAAGATGTCTTGATATTGGGGATGACACCTGGCATTGGCGCGGGGCTGGTATCTGGAATTGACCCTGGAGATTTGGATTGATGGTGTTGGCCCACCAGATCCTCCTATAGTTTGGGGGCCCTTAGCCCCCCTCAACCTGCATTTCCCGCTTTGAAAAAGGGCCAGGGTAACCTGGTCTTGACTGCCCAGTATCAGGCTCAGACCAGCTGGGGGGAGCCCCTGACTTATCCTATTGCTTAAAACCTGTCTTAACCGCTGAAACGGCGGATCAGGGCCAGGCTAGGTCATACCTCCTAGGTTGTTTAGGCCCAGGGTAGGCTCTGGGCCAAAGGCCCTTGGCAGCAACTGCCACTCCTCCTTCCTTGGAATTAGCTCTTGCATGAAACTCAGGGGCACCTGGCAGGGAGCATCGATTTTTCATGACATGGGAGAGCAACTTTTAACCAGACTGTAATAAATAAGGGTCCTGAAGCCCCCAGCGAATTAATAGGACTTCAAGGCCTTAAGTAAAGCTAAAATAGTAATAGAGATAGGCAATAAATGATAATTTTATTACTTGAATAAAGACTTGAGGTATTTATAGACTTCAATGCAGAACTTGGGACTGGGAAGGGGAGGAAGTGGGATAGGTAGAGTCTTCTCATCTATTTCTGAAATTAAGAGAAATATAAATAACTATTTAATACAAAGGGGTGTGGGACCATCCACAGCATAAATCACCAATGAATCACAAAAAGTAGTTGATTGGGGTGCAAACACCAAGATGGGATTCCGCCATGACCTGATAGGTTTCAACATCCTCTGCATTAATTGCCAGTGTCAAATTATTACTTAATTAAATATTACTGGGGCTAATACCCGATACTTTGAATAAGTCTCAACCCAAGTTAATAGGGAGCCCAATCTGGCATTTGCCCATGGGTGAGTCGTGATTCCTAGTCAGGGCTGACCCAAATAAAGAAAGAATCCTAACAAACATAATGTTCTTATTATTTATAAATGATTAGGGATTAGAGATTAGATGTTGGGTGTAAGGCAGGGAAATTCATAAAGGGAGGGGCAGCATCTACCCAACGCTCATCAACAGTATGCCCCTGATCTCATAATTGAGCTAATGGCATAGCCCTTGTTTTAGTGACTTTTTTGACTCCAAAGAAGTCCATTATTCTGTCCAGCTTAATAGCCACAGCTTGTAATCTTACATTATCCTTTTTTAAAAGGAAAAGCTCAACCTCCTTCAAAAGGTAATCTAAAGCATAATTCTTATAGAGGACTGAAAGTTTGATTGCTGTAAGGGCAGCTGACTTAAGTGTGATTCATGCCAGCATTTTTAATAATTTTTAAACTTAGTAATTTACTATTAACAGTTGGTACAATCCTCAATGGAGACCCAATTATTTTATTAATCTGGGTAACCTTTCAATGACACCAGGTAATGTAACTATGTTTGTTTTGCCACGACTGCAAGATCTTTATAAATTATTATTTAAGGATACTTCAAACATAATTGGTTCTGTTTCTGAAATTTTTGCCCTTTGATAGAGATAAGGAGGAATTGTGAAAATATTTGTGGATCTTCTAGTACTCTGTCAGTTCTATGCGGAAGGATCCATTATTCAAGATTTTTTAACAGGGAATAGCCTAGCTTCTTTGTAAGCCAACTTCCAACATGGGACATTGAATCAAAGTTCCTTGGTGTCCGCCCATAACCTGTCACATATCTGATATTTTGTGCTGTGTGGCACTTCTTATCATCAAACTAATTTGCGTCAGTAATTTACTTGGCCAATTGTTTCTGGATCTGTTGTTGAAAATTAAATATAAGTTTTAAAGTGGTCCACCAATGCAATATTGCTGCATGTTTAGAGATTAGTAAAGGCAGTATTATACTCTGAGTGGGAATACATTGGTGAAGCTCATTTGATGAGAAAAGGAAGTTAGTATATGAATATGATCTAGGGGAAGATCAATCACCCATGTATCTTGGGATGTGGTAGCATAACAGCGGCGGTACTTCTCCAATGAGTAGGTTTTCATTCAGTTTGATCATCAGGTTAAGAAAGATATGTGGATTATCTACTTGACATGTTATTTGGCATACCACACAGGGTTTTTAGAAACCTTGAGGTAAACTGAGGACTTCTGTCACTGACTACTTCTTGAGACATTCCACATAGTGAAAAAATATGAAACAAAAACATAAGTACCATATCTTCAACTATAGTTGTTGTCATGCAGGGACTATATATGGCATATTTATACAATTGATCTACCACCATGACTGAGTCAAAGCCCTAAGACGTTGGCAGGCCTACAGCAGATCCATTAAAATGAGGTTCATGCACCGCTGCTTGTTTAAAATGGACAGAGGAAGCCAATCCTTACTGTCTTATCATATTTGGAGTAGACACACATTAAACAACCTCCTATCCAATAGAGGATGCACTATATAAGTTCATTCCAATCATAATATTACTTTATCATTATTACATTTTCCACGCCAGGGTCCTCAGGGTATGGCTAATCACAACAATTCCTTACGATGCATAGACACAGGGAAGAGATAACTCATAAAGTTATCGCAAAAAAGATTATCCTGTCCTTTTAGTGATACCATCCGGTTAATGACTCGCCAGCAAATAATATAGATAAAAAGTCAAGACCTTTAGCATCTGCTTCTTGAAAATCTATGACTTCCAGGTGCTAACACTCTGCTAAGAAGAGTATAAAGCAGTTACGCTTGGACTACTTCACTAACAGGCTCAGATGTAGGGGCGGGTTTTGGGTATTTATGAATCTTTTCGTTTGAGTTTGAGACACAAAGGGGAGCAAGCTACCAAGGTAATGGCTGAGGGAGGAAGTTTTACTATATGCTCAAGGGGAATTTTTATATATTAACGAAGAGTTGCCAAATGAGTCAGGCCTCATTAAGGGATTGCAGCAAGGATATCTGGCAAGATATAAATTTCTTGACAATCTATTATTTAAGTTAAAAATAAGGAGGTCCAGATGAGTCCTAGTTTTTCTATGCGAAAGATTTTGTGGCCTTTTAGAATGTGATCAATTTGTGGTCAGTGCGCATCACTACAGAATGCTTTACGACTTGTAAAAGATACTGACAATGCATCAAAGACTGGCCAAGGCAGCCACTCTTTATCATATATGAACCAAGGGTGCTCAGTTACACTAAACATCCTAGAAAAGTAATCCATTAAGTTTCCCTCAAACCTTATGCTTTTGTAACATAATGGCACCAACTGCCAAGCCAGCTGCATCATAAGCCACATTAAAGGGCTTGTTTTATCAGTATATCAAGAATAGATAGTGGTGGATAAAACCTATATTTCTTTAAAAGCCTGTTGGCATTATGGTGTCAAAAATGGGGCGTTTTAGTAGTGCGGGGGTGTAAGGGCGACACAATCTCAGAGATGGCAGTAGGAAACCTTCTTCAAAAAGGTGAGATATTCAAGAAAGCTGCGCAGTTACTGCATCACTGAAGTAGGCTAAGAGCGGATGTCATCCAGTTTAGAAGCGAGATAGTGTGACCTTCCTTCAATACCATATTGGCAAGGTATTACAATTTGTCCCTAAAAATTAGGATTTAGACAGTTTTTCAAATAAACTAACCTATACAGGGCTGCAACCACAGCCATTAAATCATTATCGCATTTATGATGTTGGGAGAGTGTATTGATAGGTCATCACCACATGCAATTGCACAGGATAATCTATGATACCCCAGAGCATCATCAATACAGCGCTGGAAAGTTTTATATTTATTCGAGGTATGCCAACCAAGGGACGGACATTACCAAAACTAAAAATAAACTAAAAACGTAACTAATTGGTTCAAACAAAACGCCCAAATGAGCGGATTGAGTGAACACTTTGAGCAAACAACCAAACAGGTGGGCAGCGGAAACTGCTTATCCCTCCATGGTGGAAGGGGAGGGGGGATTGGGGGGCTCATCTTCAACAGCAGCTTCTTCCTCCCATAGTAGGGTGCATGTCAAGGCAGACAGTAAGGGCGTTGGGGCATCTGCGGCATGTGGTTTGATATCACTAATTATTGGTATTTAATGGAAATTGCAAGCTAGGTAAATGGCACTAATATATTTGGTTAAAGCTTTTTCAGCTTTAATGCAGGCATCTGGAAGTTTGACAAATGTGGAAATGTTGGTTTAGGTAATTTTTGCTTTTGGGTTCCATGCTATAGTTGCCACATTCTGGATAGCATCATTAACGTTTTTGTATAACTGTTTTACTGTTATATTACTCTTTTTGAGTAAGACTTTTGGGGATAACAGGAGGTGGAATTCCTCCTATGAGCATCGCCACTGATTTGGTGACAGCTTTGCGGGAGGGATGACAACTTGGCATGACAGCTGCTTTGACTGCAAGCTGGTGATCAAAGCAAAACGATTTGGCGTTTGGTTGTGGGGTATATAGTCGAGGGGGGTATCTGGCATCCCATTCTAGATTAATGAACTGCTTTAATTGCAGAGATGGTTCTTCAATGAGCTTAACTGATTCATCACTTTCAGCCAATAACTCCCATGGGTTTTGGTTGAATTGGATTGAGGAATCAGCATATGGTTGAGGCTTGATTGATTTGTTTGAGGAAGCATGGGATCAAACTGGGATCCAATCTGATGCTTGGTTGGAGGAATCACTGTGGCATTGGGGCGAGGAGGAGGCTGATTGGTGGCTGCAGGTGCAGCTGCAGCTTCCAATTTTGGGGGATGGGGGAGGTAGGATTGTGCCCCATACTGGAATTTGTACAGGGTGGGCAGCAGATTGGAGGTCGGCGGATGAGTAATCTGATCTGTCAGAAGTGGCTAAGGAGGGGCACTTGCATTTTGAGTGGTCCAACTCAAAACATGATAACAAAATATTTACCCACCCTCGACATGGGCCCAAAATGGATGGTCAGGTACTGAGGGAATAACGGTGTGAGGGGGAATTAACACGGTGATTTTATTAAATTCAGGGCTGATCATGGCATATGCCTGAGGCCCAGTGAGTCATGTGGCCCCATTTTAGACCACAAATTGTAAGATGGGGTTGGATTCATAGGCTGCCAAACCGTCCATCAACTCCTGGTGGAGCACTTCAGGGGGGAAATGGGTGGGCAAACCAGCAAATTGGACCATCAAAGTGGTGTCCACTGGGAGCTGGGTCCAAGTTGTGGGGAGAGGGGTGCCCCGGAATACCAGGGGCACAGTTGCTGCAGTGGCAGCATCAGCTTTGCAGGTGAAGCCAAGGTCAAAATACCCCTTTTAGGGGCGGAAATCTATAAACCTGGAATGTGTCATCACCTGTGCCATTTCAATGATGGCTTGGTCATGATATAGGAATAGTTTCCCATATTTGACCCTTAGGCTGTAGCGCATGTTGCTCTGGGGGAGCACCACGGGGCAGCGAGGTACCGCTTGGGTACAAGCAGGGTGGGCGTCAAGGTCCTTGGGTGGAACGAATCGTCCCATGGGTTTAGAATGAATGGGTGAACCAGTCCCAGTGCTTTTTACTGCTGGACTAAAAAATTTCAGGGGTAGTTTTGCCTCTGCCCCACGCTGGAGCAGCTGGCAGAGAATATGAGACCATTGGAGTGAAACTACAATGGGCTATTTGGATTTGTTTTTTTTAATTTCATGTATTTTTCTCAGAAAGTTATGCCAAGCAGAAAGAGTGTTCCAGCGCTGGAAAATTGCTGGCGTGATTTTTAATCCAAATGAAATATCTTTGAACTGGTAATTTACATACCATACTAAGATTGCAATCATCAATCCTAACCAGACTTCATATGCACTTAGTAAAACTGTTAACCAGGTCAAGTTTAGATCTGACCTTATACTTGGAAATTATCTGATGATGGCGTCTTCCAAGGGTTGAAGATATTTATATGAGACAGTGACAATATGCAGGTGCTCCTTAGTTCACATAGGGTCGCAGTGTGCCATCAGTTTTCTAAGCAAAACCCACTGGACTGAGATGAAGAGGATTTCTTGATCAACCATCCCTTTGCCAACATATTGTAATCTCAAACCTTGAGGACTTAATCCTACTGAGCCATGTATGGGTAAAATGAGAAGATGATTAAATGAGATCAAACGTCAATTGTAAGTTCAGATCAAACTAAGTGTGTTTTGGTGGGTAATTGACACTGTCCACATCGAAAACAAACCTGTAAGGCTTTAAGATCTGCAGCGTAGTAGTAAAGATAGGAACAGCATATGAATTGTAGTAATTCACCGCTTCCATCACAGCATTACAATTTATGCAGAGTTAGAAGAAAAATAATTCCTCAAATTAGGTTTTTGTGGTAATTCCAACATATTTCAATTCTAAGTCAATGCATACAGATAGGTGATACAATTTAAACAACCCCAGGACCATTGTATAAAGAAACTCTGGGACTACTGAGAAGTTGTGTTACAAACTCCTGTTTATCTTCATAAATAGAGATATGAGATGGAGCATGTCCGTAGGATTAAGAAGAGCCTTAACAGAGGACCCTATAGTAATTCAAAAATCCAAAGACCAAATAACCTGAAGGTCGATTTATTTTCCAGTTGTGCCAGTATCCACTAGGGCACTTTTTGTGACTTTGATCCTCCAACCGCAAAATGAACAAGAAATGTGAAGGAAGCATGGTCATACTTATTTATGAAAGAACAAATACATTTTCCTGGCTGCTCAACCACAGGTGGCATCAGGATCTGTTTGGATTTAGTAATGAACTGAGATAGCATAGCCGCTGCTCAAGCATATGATAAAGGATCAGCAAGGGAATCTGACGGATTTGATAGGGGCTGTACTCTGAATTATCTGTAGAAATCCAGATTTATTGTGCTCGCTGGTGCTTATGCCACTGGATCCCACAAAGATTTTAATATACTTTAAAAAAGTGCTATTAATAAATTTGGGTTTTATGATATTATATTGGAAGCGCGGGGTAAAAGGAAAAGATATCCCTTTCAATATTCGACCAATCAGTATTTAAACTGTTTCAAGGGTTGGAGGGAATTTGAGTATAGTTTCAGAATAGCTTTGACACATTAAGAATTAGGAAATATGGTATACTCTCCTATCAGAGCATGTGAATTTGAGTTAATTTTTTAGCAAAATGATAGTTGGGATGGGTTTTGGGCAGAATGTACCCATGCGGTAAGGTTTTGATGTACTTTAACCAATCACTGCTAGATAAAATACTTTCACCTTGGGGGACCTCCGCCATGCCTATAAAAAGGGGAGATCCCCACATAGGTGCTTTGAAAGACTTGGTTATGGTTGGGGAAGTACCTTCCGCTGGTCGCCCCAAAGTCCATCATGTGATCAGAGTAATACAAAAGTTTGCTTTTACATTTAGCACCCATGCAGGTTTTGAAATGGTTTTACCCAATTAACAGGGTTCCACTGAGAATTGGCTAGGGTCTTTTGGCCGATATCCTTGGTATCATTATTAAAATTATTTAAATTGCTTTTAGGCTCATCACAAACTCATAAATGGCTGACATTTCCCCATATAGGCTGATTTTGACCTAAGACATTCTTCCTCTGAAGCTGAGAGGGCAAATGACCAACATCACCCCCTCAAGAATGTTGGGGGGAGAATAAGGTCGGAGGAAATGGGCATGTACTTAGTTGATGGTGAATCCTGTAGCTAAAGACTTTATAAAGTACACATTGCCTCTTTTGTAGGTGATGGTGAAGGGACCATCCCAGATTGATCTAAGCTTGCCGTTTCTAGGGGCAATATGGTTGTGGTAATATAATACCATGTCAGATACCTGAAAGGTATTAAGGGGTTTTGGAAATCATTGGCAGCCTGCCCTTCTTTAGTCACTGTTTTTGCTAGATTGGCTATAGCTTTAAATTGGAGCTGGATGATGCATTGAGCCGATCTTCTCATAACTTTTTCGGGATCCTCAACTCTAGAGGAGAATACATCTTTAATTAAGAGAGCAGGTATTCTTGGTTCACACCCATACAAGACATGGAAAGGGGACATTTCAAAACATGGTGATAAATAATTTGGTAAGCCATAAGAGCACTGGGTAGATGTCGGACATTTACCAATGTAGACTAAAGATAAGAGTACTGTAGGTTGAGTTCTGCCAAAAAAGAGAAATGTTGGCCATTTGTGATATTCCAATGTTGTTATGAGCTCGTTTATTAAAATTAATATTAAAAAAATTGAGGAAATTTACAAAAGACCCTGGCTAATTCTTGGTGGAACCCCATTAATTGGGGAATCACCAGTTAAAAACCCATATGGGCATTAGTAAAATTGGCTGGTCAAATTACTCCAAACTCACCACAGATTTCAGGGGAATCATTGGAAGGCACTCCCCCAACCCCAACAAAGTCCTTCAATGCACCTGCACGGGGACCCCCCTTTTATAGGCTTGGTGGGGGTCCCCCAAGGTGCAATAAATTTCTTGGGCAGTGATTGGCTCAAGTTTAGAAGAACATTACCTCATGGGTACATTTGGGCCAATCAGAATCCTGCTTCCTTTATTCCGCTGCCCTGATGCAAGTTCACAAACTATGATACGTTGTTCCTTCATATTTCCTAATTTTAACTCATGCAGGCTATCCTGAACTTATTCACAAATTACCCCTCAATCTTTGATTTCTTTATATACTAGATATTTGGAGGTCGAGTATCATCATTTTGTTCCTTTATCATGCTCTTAAAAAACATAAAAATCCAATATTTTAGCGTTTTATATTAACTTTATTTTATTAAAACTTTTGTGGAAACCAGCCGGCGTGAAGCACCAGCGAGCAACAATTCAACTGGTTTCCCACAAAATGGTGCTCACTACAGGGGTTCCCTGTAGTCCAAAAGTTGTTGCTCTTGAAAAGCAACTTAAAGATGCTTTATCCCTCCTTAAGTAGCTTGAACAGCGTCCTTACAAACTCCCCTTCAAAGAATAGTTCATCCCTGGGGAAGGAAGCATTGCTATTTTCCTTTACGTTTATGAAGATGCTATGGATGACACCACACACAAGAAAAAAGTTCGCCATATCCTACTTTGTTTGAGTCGTTTAGTGCAAGAGATGATAGTCCCTAATCTTAACCCTTCATATACTTGGACAGAGGTGAAAGAGGCTCTTCTAAATGAATTTGGATCACAACAGAGTCTACACAGGGAAAACCAGCCTTTATGCGCCTTAATATATTTGAAGGTGAATCAACCATTGCCTTTGCTGAACGCTTTTACCTTGCTGCAAAAAGGTTGACCACCTCTAACATGCTTAACCTTGATGATGCCATCGCCGCCCCGTTAACTGGGCTAGCTTCTTGACCCTCTCTAGCCAGACACATCATTTCAATGAAGCGCCACTTTAAAAATCTCCGTGACATAAAAGAGGCTTTATTTTGAAGTAGCTAAATTCCAAGTATGGAATTCTTCAGCTCTCATCGTTGAGGAGCTACCACTAGTTAATCAGTTGGGAGTGCCTTCACCTGTGCCTACTCTCCCTACAAAACCTGCTCCACCAGTACAACTTAAAAAGGTTATCACTCCTTCTAAGGACCCAACGCCTTGTAAGGTTGTAACAACCATACGGCCGCACAAGATCACTTAAACTGCTGTGCTTATTTCTCCAGCTAAGCTGGTAAGGGACACTCTACAGCTACCCAATCTTCTGTGGTAGTCTCATCTACCTCCATCGCTGCCTTACCTGTTGTTGTTAATACTCTTGTGGAAGAAGCTGAGGGGGGTTATGATGATGTTGGTTACTATATTTTGGAAGCCCCCTCAGAAGTAGAAGTTCCTGATCATATGAACGCTGGAGGAGTAGATGAGTCTACCATACCTGAGGAAACTTACCTCAGCCAATTCCTAGGATGTCCAAAAATCATTGACACTGACAGCGATGGTGACCAATTCTTAACTGGCCTGATACGTCCCCTTCAACGGGTTCATACCCTAAAGTGATAATGGATAGATACCTTTATGCTGCTACAAAGTTAACCTCCACCTTCCGTCTCAAGGAGGTTTTAGCTTTATCACTTAACTTTAGGGGAACGCTCACCAAAGTTGAAGTGGTCATTCAAAAGGTCCGAATACTGGCTATCCTGGACTCTGGCTCTCCAGTCAACGTAATCACCACTAATCTTATCAAAAAGATAAAGCTAGCACCTGATTTGGAGTACACCCAAGAGTTTAGAACTGCTGGTCCCAACAATACCCGTGCTATTGGGGCATACTCTTCCCTTCCTATTCAAATTGTGAAGCTTATCCTATCAGTGTAAGTCCCAGGGAATGTCCTTTGGGCGTCAATCAGGCCATTTTCACGTTTCCAAGCAAGAAGGTACTGACGAGGATGGCCATACCCCTTGTTACTCAAGGCGATCTCGCTCATGTGGTAGACGAGTGCTGGGTAACAGCCTTTCCACTTTGGATCCCGCTTCTGGTACCCACACTCTCCTCAGCAGAACTGCTATGAGGAAACAGTGAAATCTTTGCCAAGATCGCCAAAATGAAATGGATCATAACTAAATTGAGTGGTAATTAGCCCAATGCTTGGATTTTTAAATAGTCAAAAAGGTATGAAGACCTATCTATTAGCCAGAATGCCCAATGGTTGCGATTCGGTTAACATGACTATCAGAAAAATCTCCCCCCTCCCAAATCCATTGGTCACCATCCCCAATGGGCAGGTAATAGCATCAGACACCATCGATGAGATTTCAAAGCTTCATGCTGGAAAATCGGGTGTTGCACCTGATGTAATGCCACTGACCAAATGAATGGCCCAGCAACTGAGCATGGGTGGGTTGGGCGTCCCGAACCCATTCCCAACCAAATGGGCCCACCCCTATGTGGGGTGGCCTTGGGGGATTCCCACCACTCAATGGGCCAAACGCCATTACGCCAACTGTTAGAAATGTAGCCAAGCCTTGGTTCAGACATTCGAGGTTGAACTGACAGTGACTCAGCCCACCGCTGAATTTTTGAAGTTGGTACCCTGGGAACTAACCCACCCATTCCTGAATAATTTGCCAGTTAGGTCAAACTTGGAGGGACTCAATCCCATCTTGATTTCCCTCCAAATTGACAACCTTTTAATCAGTCGCATTGCACTGAGAAAATTGTTGGTCAACTTTCTTCCTTAGATTTTCCATTAAAACAACCTTCCCCAAAATTCAGTTTTTATATGTTGAAAATTAAGCCGCCTTATCTGCCGATGCTCTTGTACCCCTCGGGGTTAATAGCCATGTGCATCTGGTACTTTATCTTGTTCCTATACAAAATTCTGGCTTACTGGAAGATATTAGTGGAGCTCCTTTCCAATTCTATATTTTTCATATCAGCAGCAGTGTCTTGGGTATCTGGTTTGCCTGTCAGGTGCTCTGGCACCCTGGCTGGCAGGTCAGTCTAATTTTTAATTGCTGTTCGCCTGACATAATCGACCAACCATTATTCTTAGCCATTTCCGCCTTTCTCGCATACATTGGTGCAGTAATGGTCCCTTCTTTCCAACTAAATCAGGTTGTAAAGGAGATTGTCTCTGCCCACATTAGTTCAGTCCCACTCAAAACTCCAAACCCATACCCCATAGTTGCCGCGGCTATTTTGCCCATGTCAAGGGTCTGACATCTCAACTTGCAAGGAGTTTGCTCCTCACCAAAGCCTAGTGGTTCCCCTGACTTCACCACCATCTCTTTTGATCACTGAATTCATCCACAACTACCAATAAAGAGAACTCCGCTTACTTCTTAGTACCCATAAAGATTAGTGTTGGGTCTCATCATTTCTCCTTTGAGGCCCAGGTGGACACTGGAGCCGCGAGAAATTTTATGAGTGTAGAACTGACCTGTCAATTGGAACTTGCCATGGCTGCAGGCCCTTCAGTGATGGTTGCTTCGTCAGCTTCCCAAACCTCATACCTGGTACGTCGCCCAGTCACGTTTTTAATACAATAATTCAGCTTCTGCGATCATTTTTTGGTCATTCTGAACTTGGTGTTTCCAGTTAACTTTGGAGTGGGATGGTGGCACTGACAACATGTCAAATTCCACCTGAGTCTAACACGCTGTCATTCGCTAATGATCAACTGGAG
Source organism: Massospora cicadina (assembly GCA_022478985.1). Lineage (NCBI taxonomy): Eukaryota > Fungi > Entomophthoromycota > Entomophthoromycetes > Entomophthorales > Entomophthoraceae > Massospora > Massospora cicadina. The sequence continues at coordinate 341 of JAKSZP010013959.1, read as the reverse complement.
GGTAAATTCCCCCTAGTTGACACTCTTAAGAAAGCTTAAAGTTGCAGTTCTATAACGCCCCTCATCTCCCCTAAGGGCATACCATCCAATTTTCCAAAAAGTTTAATGCGCTATCAACACATTTTTGACTCAGAAAAGGTGGATCGCCTGCCTAAGCACACTAGGTTCAATTGTGGGTGTCAGTATTCATGATAAAAATCATCTCAAATTCCCATCTTCCGAATCTAGCCATGCCAAATCAGTCGTCAAACCCAGCCAAGTTAAAACTTTTCTGGATCATCCTTACCTAATACTGAGTCATGTGGAGCGGGCTTTCCACCTTCTCAGTCAGGTGAGCGATA
>JAKSZP010013958.1:0-28160 GCA_022478985.1 Massospora cicadina | reverse complement strand
GAGAAGGTGAAACACAACCAAATGAGAATACAAACAATTAGGTGGGAAAGCGATGAGTCTCTCAAACCACCATGGTGGAAGGGGAAGGGGGATCAGGTGGCACATCCTCAGTATCAGATTCCATATCAAAGGCAAGAGTTCAGGCCAAGGTGAAGAGCAATGGTGTGGGGTGATCAGAAACATATGGAACGTGTTGGTTTATGGCTGGCTGATCATCAAAATTACCTGCATCATAAATTGCACCTAGGTATTTGAAAAAACAAGTTTTCATGAAGATGGGTGGAATGAAGCTGGGATAATATAGCTATGGTGGCTCAGGTGATTTTAGCTTGGCCTGCAAAGCAATAACAACTTTCTGGATGGCGGCCTTTGCTTGTTTGTGGAGGTTTAGGATGTCACGTTTGCCCTGCGGGGATATGGTCAGAGCAGTAGTGGGAGGAGAGAGACCCTTGGCAAGTATTGCTACTGATGCATCGGCATACTCATGGATGGCAGTTTTATTTGGGTTTTCAGCTGCAGCAACAGCGAGCTGGTGGTCAGAGTGGAACGCTAAGGCATTTGGTTGTGGGCATAAAAATGCCAAGGGGATCTGAATGGGGTGCTGTACCTGTATAAATTCTTCAATATGGTATTCAAGTCTTCAATCACAATACCCATTTCATCAGTTTCATCCAATGAAGTCCATGGATTAAAGTCATAATGGAAATTTTGGTCAATGAATTGATGGGATGTGGCTGGCAATTGAAGAATAATGCGGGAAAGAACTGTTGTCCAAGTCAATATCTGATTGGTTGAGGCGCAGGTGGCACTGGACTGAGGAGAGGGCTGATTGGCAGTTGCTGGCACCATAGTGACAGCAGGCTTTGGGGGAGGGGGGAAGGATTGTACCCCAAAATGGAAAGGCATTTGGGTGTGTGGTCACTTGGGGGCCAGATGGAGACAACGCAGGTCTGGCGGAAGCATCAAGAGATGGGAAATTCTGCTTTTAGTGATCCAACTCAAAGAAAGATGGGCAGATAGTCCACCAGCCCATGACGTGGGCCCAGAATGGGTGGTCGGGGGCAGAGGGAATGATGGCGTGGGAGGAAATTTAAAAAGCAATTTTACTGGAATTTGGGCTAATTGTGGAAAATGCCCAAGGCCCAGCAAGGCGAGTGGCCCATTGTGGACCACAAACTGAAGGATGGGATAGGAGCATTATGCTTCCAAACCTTCCACCAGCTCCTGATGGAGCACTGCAGGGGTAAGGTGAGTGGGCAACCCTGCAAAATGAACCACCATAGTGGTGTCAGTGGGGAGCCAGGTGCGCGTTGTGGGGATAGGGGTGCCCTGGAAACTAGGGGAATAGTGATTGTAGTGGAGGCGTCAGCTTCACAAATGAATCCTAGATCAAAATACCCCTTATAGTGGCGGAAATCTATAAAGCCAGCCGGCAGCATCACCACCTGGGACAAGTCAATAAATGGTTTCTCTGCGTATGGGAATAATTTCCCATATTTGACCTGAAGGCCAAATTCAGCTGGGATTGGGGGAGAATGAGTGGGCTGCAAGGCAATGCCTGGTCATATGTCAGGTGGATGGTGAGATCCTTGGGCAGAATGAACCGACCTGATGATTTAGTGGGACTGAACAATCCAGTCCAAGTGCATTTTCCCACTGGATGGAAAATGCTGGGTGGGGTTTCACCACTGCCCCACATGGGAGCAGCTGGCGGAGAATCCAAGGTCATTAGGGAGTAAACAGGGGAGGTCAGCGTAGGCTAGTAGGCTCTTTTTAATTTTTTAATTTAAAATTGCTTGAAAGTTACTAGAGCAGAAAGAAAAAAATGTTAACTCCATCTAATTTCAAATTGATTTGATGATCCTCATTTTCAGCATTTTCTTTGCATCTCTTATTAATTGAACAATATTGTATCAAAAAATTCCCTCCACTATCTTGTCTAAATCACTTCCTTTTTTGACCTCATTCTTTTAATAGTTTTCATCTTTATTATTAAATTCTAATAATCTTAATTAATTTCATTTTCTTCTTAATCTCATCTAGTGTCTCATAATAATATTGTACCTCAGGATTATTTCAGATGACCCAGTTTCAACCTGAGATGGCCCTGCTGAAAATCTTCATCTTAAGTAGATGTTTGGTGGAAGATGTTCTCTTGCAATACTAGATAGTTCCACATCTAGACTGCAGGTCCTTCTTCCAAATCTTAGTTATCTTCATCCTCCTTTTGAGGAATAACAAGATTCATATTTCTCCTTGGTTGCTTTCCCCAACTTTAGGCGTTAAAATATTACGTCGCTCCACTTTTCCAATAGTGAGTCTTCAATTTATCCATCCACTTTGAATCATCAGGTATCTTCCCTGTTAAAGTTCACTTCTGCTGATTGGAAAATTTACATTATTCTCTATATTGTTATTTTCAAGTTCTGCTACAGTTTCCTCATCCTTTTCTGAAATTCCTCATAAAATTAGTTAGGCGCGTCAAACATCAATCCTAATATTCTCATTAATTCCACCATCTTCAATGTGGAAGTAATATTTTCTAATGATGAAACCATGGTCTGATTTTGAATTATATAGGGATGAATCTCTGACTGTAACGCTATTTGCACATTAACTTCAAATAGCACTTTCACCCTAGGCAGAATCTGCAATTCTTGATAGTATTGATTGGTGAAAGCTGATTAAGTCTCATTTTTTGGAATTGAATGAACATAAAATCCTGCTTACAATTAGAAATCTTCATAATGCTTCCAAACTTTCTTATAACGGCGTCCTTAGATTCATTATGAGACCAGATGTTCCCATTTAAGTGGGGTAATACAGATTTTGGTAATATGTGATCAATCAATTCATAACAGTAACTGCATTTTGTTGGTCACAGAAACCAGACATCACCATCTTAAATAATCAGAAAACCACATGGGCGCTATCCCAATGGAACGTGGGTAATTTTGGTATGCTTCAAAATTCATCTATGGCTCCACTAGCAGGTGAATCCTGCCTGATGACTCTATATACCATGGGAGTAACTTTGGGGGTCATCTCTAATATTGTTCCAAGTTACTCAAATATATTTCTAGATGGGTGATTCTTCCCAACTGGGGTTTTAGGCGTTTCGCTGTCAGCTTCTTCCACCTCCATTTGTGCACAATTGTAATTATGGATCCTCAGTTTTATATCCAATTTGATAGTTGCACCATTTCTCCACTAAACTGGTGTAAGAATTTTTATTCTCTTCTCGCTTGACCTAATAAAACAATAATTTTTAATTCAATCGCCATCTTTGTATTTTAAGAAGTCAACTTTTCCACAGAGGTCCAATTAATTTTCCAACTTGCTTGCCCTTTTCTACGGCTTTAATTTCCCATTCTTCTAAGGTAGCGAAATAAGCTTGTGATGCCATATATCCACATTCTTGTTGACTGTTTCTAGTTCCATCCAAAGCTTCTTTAATTCCTCCTTGTAAGACATTCTTGATAGCTTCTTTAGTTAAATTAGTTTGAAAACTCAACTACCACTGTAGTGAGCACCAATGTGAAAATTGGGTACTGTTTGTCAGACATTTTGCCTTCTCAACTGCAGAGGAAGAATGTCTTAGGTCAAAATCAGCTGAACTGGGGAAATGTCAGCCATTTATGGGCTTGTGATGAACCCAAATGCAATTTAAATAAGGATAATGACGATATTGAGGATAATGACCAAAAGACCCTGGCCAATTCTTGGTGGTAGTGTCATGGAAACAGCAGAAGAAGTTTAGACCGGCCTGCCAGTTGGGATGTGTAAGCACCCAAAAGGCAAGCCAGAATGCCAGAGGAATTGCCGACTGAATGATGTTATATAGAGCCAGGCATTGGGAAATGACGAATTGTTGTTGTAGCACAACAGTGAGTATGATCCTGACAACAAACCACAAAGAGCCCACTCCTGACCCAGGGGGTCTTGCTGCAGGGGGTGGGATCGCAGAAATAGTTTCAATAAGTTCATCAGCATATGCGGTCATTTCAACTGGGAAGGCAAGGAGATGGATTCTCTCTTGCAGTTGGTGGATGTAAGGCCACAAGATCCCCATGTACTGTTGCTGAAAGTTCATGATAGCGGGGTTATAGTGCCAAAAATATCTGACTCGCTGAATCCAATCAATGACAGAGGGGGCCATAGTGACCATAAGTACTGGTAGAGCCCATCTGGTATATGGACTGACAGGCCACCAGGGAAATGCCATCAGGGATGCGGACAGAAGGAGCAATACAATAAAGAAATTGATTGATTTTTTGAGCAAAATTTTTATTAAAAGGAAAAGGAAGAAAATTGACCAACAATTTTCTCAGTGCCATGCAACTGATTAAATAGTGGTCAATTGGGGTAGTGACAAGCCAGGATTGGGAACTTCAACTTCAACCTAACTGGTGAATTATTTGGGAATGGGCGGGTTAGTTCCCTGGAAACTGGCATCAAAAATTTTGGCAGCGGGCCAATTTACTGTCAGTTTGACCTCAAACATCTGAACCGAGGCTCAACTACGTTTCTGATGGTTGGCATGATGGCGTTTGGCCCAATGAGCGATGGGAATCCCCCAAGGCCACCCCACATAGGGACAGGTCCATTTGGTTGGGAATAGATTTGGGATGCCCAACCTGCCCACGCTCAGTTGCTGGGCCATTCGTTCAATCAGTGGCATCACATCAGCTGCAATGCCCAAATTGTCAACAGGGGACTTCAAACCATCATCGATGACATCTGATGCTATAGCCTGCCCATCAAGGATGATCCCTGACAACTTTGGTAGGGAGATGATTTGTTCAATTGGCATGTTAATCGAATTGAAACTGTTGGGCATTCCAGCTGATAACTCAGTCTTCATACCTTTCCGCCATTTGAGATCTGAACATCGGGCAGATTTCCACTCAAATTAATTCTGATTGATTTCAATTTGATAATCTTGGCACATATGTCACTGATTCCCCATAACAGTTCTGCCAAGGTGAGTGTGGGTACTGGGGGTGGAATCTGAAGAGGAAGAGCTGTTACCCAGCGCTCATCTACTATGTGAGTGAGATCGCCCTGAGTAACAAGGGGTACCGCCATCCTCTTTGGTGTCTTCTTGCTCGGGAATGGAAAAATGGCCTAATCAACAGCCAGGGGACGTTCCCCAGGACTTACAGGTAGCCCACAAAATGGGGTAATACCATTTCAAATTATTCATGGGCAATAATTGTAAAATTGAGCAGTCAGATTACTCTGACCACACAATGGACCCTGGGGCGACCATCAGATGGTACACCCCAGTTACAACCAGGTCCATCCAAGCACCTATGTGGGGACCACCCCCTTTTATAGGCGTGGCGGAGGTCCCCCAAGGTGAATGTATTTTATCTAGTGGTGATTGGTTGAAATACATAAACCATTACACATGTGTACATTCTACCCCAAACCCCATCCAAATTATCATTTCACCAAAAACTAACTCAAATTTCCCAAGATCTGATAGAAGAGTATACCATAAATCCTAATTTGGAATGCATTGAAGATATTCCAAACCTATCCTTGAATTCCCCCTGACCCTCAAAACAGTTTAAATACTGATTGGTTGGATATTGAGAGGGATTGTTTTTTTACCCCTGCACTTCTAATAAAAAACAATAAAACCCAAATTTTATAATGGCCTTTAATTTTTAAGATTTAATAAAATCTTTGTGGGATCTAGCGGCGTAAGCACTAGCAAGCACAAGTAAGATGGACTCCTAAAAAATAGTGCTCACTACAGGGGAGACCTGTACACCTCAAAAATTAACAAAAAAGGAGGCTTCAACCTTGAGTAACCCTCCCATTTTCCTCTTCACTTTAAATCGCGTTTAGTTGCTCTAAAAGCAACTAGCAAGCGCTCTATCCTGCCTCAAAGGACTTGAGAAGCATCCAATAAAACCATTTTTTAAAGATAAGTTCATCGCTGGTAAAGGGAGCATTGCTACTTTCTTGTATGTTTATAAAGCTGCCATGTATGGTGCAACGGATAAGCAAAAGTGCAACACATCCTTCCCTGTTTAAGCCACCTAGCGCAAGAGATGATAGTTTCTTAACAGAACCCTTTGCACAACTGGGCAGAGGGAAGGAGGCTCTTCTAGCTGAATTCAGATCAAAGCAGAGTCTACACAGGGAAAAACAGGCCTTTATGCGCCTTAACATATATGAAGGTGAATCAACCATTGCCTTTGCTAAACGATTTTACCTCGCTGTGCAAAAGTTGTCAACTTCTAACATTCTCACCCTTGATGATGCTATCTCCGCCCTGTTAACTGGATTATCCTCTCAGCCCTCTCTAGCCAAGCATATCATCTCTTTGAAACGCCACTTCAAAAACATCTGCGACATTAAAGAGGCTTTGTTAGATGTGACCAAATTCAAATTATGTTCAAAAACAGATGACGCTGAGGTGAAACCTTCAGCTCTAAATTATTGAGAAGCTTCCGCAGGTTGAAAAGTCAGATTGAGTCCATCTGTGCCTATCCTCCCTGTTAAACCTGCTTCCTCAGTACGACTTAAAAAGGATACACCATCCTCAGGTAAATTAGAGCTCTGTAAATTAGCTGATACTACGCTCCCACACAAGCATACCAAAGCTGCTGTGCTTTTTACCCTCCAGCAAAGCTGGTAGTTGCGCGCCCTAAGGCTATCCAACCTCATGGGGCCATATCACCTACCTCAATTGTGGCCTTGCCAGTGGTTGAGAATACCCTTGGGTATGAATCTGAGGGGGTTTTGACGACTTTGGTTACTATATTTTGGGAGCACCTGCAGAAGTAGAGGTTCCTGATCATCTGAACGCTGGAGGAGTAGATGGTACCACCATACCTGAGGAAACGTACCTCAGCCAAATTTTAGGGTGCCCAGAAGTTATCGACACTGCTTGTGATGGTGATCAATTTTTAGCTGGCTTGATTTGACCTCTTCAGCGGGTCCATCCCATGAAAACCATTTTGGATAGTTATCCTGAGACTGCACAAAAATTTACCTCCACCTTTCAGCTCAAGGAGGTCTTAGCTTTGTCACCTAACTTTGGAGGAGCCCTCACTAAAGTTGAGGTGGTCATACAGAAATTCTGAATACTGGCCAGCTTGGACACTGGCTCCCCAGTTAATGTAATCTCCACTAAGCTTATCAAGAAGATAAAGCTGGCATCTGACTTGGTACATGCAAAAATTTGGAACTGAAGGTCCCAACAATACTCATGCTATTGGTGCATACTCTTCCCTTCCCATTTGAATTGGGAAGCTTATCCTATCAGCCCCTGCTGTGGCTTTGGACAAATAACGCATATGATATGCTCATCGGCACTCAGTTTATGATTGAGTATGAGGGAATAATCAATATGAAGCAAGGTTTCCTATTGTTGCTCAACTATGAAGTCCCTTTAGTCCTATCACATAAAAAAACCAACAAGCACAAACACTCTTGCCTGGTCAAATGCCCCTTTTATGCTATGACTTTACCTTATTCTACCTCCAAGTGTAACACTAAGAAATTGCCCAACTCAGTGGATGTGAGGGACGGCATCCCTTTCTATGCTGCATATGCGGTAATAATTAAGCCTGGTGAACAACGCATGGTTGACACTAAAATCACACTTCAAAATCCACACCACTGCTTGTTTCATATTAAAAGTCTTGAGGGCGTTAGCCCCTTGGAGCCTCGGGCACTGCCTGGGATATTAGATCTAGTATACCAGAGGCCTATTACCCTTCTGCTGGGAAACCTCACCAGTAAAGACATGGTCATATGAAAACACCCAAAGATTGGCAGAGGCTTTCTACTTCCAGTGGAGGATATTGAACTTATCCACTCCGTTGGCTCTATGGCGGATTTGGGATTGCCTATGGATAACCTGGTGTTTACTCTACCTAATGTTCATATTTTGGATGAGCTAACCCCAGAGGAATTGGAAAAAGTTCATACTTTATTAGACGAATACAGCGACATATTTTTCAAATCAGACAATGACTACAGCCATATAAAAGGCTGGTGTCACTCCATCAATGTTGGTGATGCCCATTCCATTAGGTCCAAACCTTACTATAAGTTGAAGGTGGAAGAACAGCAGATGACGGACTCCAGCAGTTCTTATATGCGTATTATTAGTTCCTTCACAAAGCCCTTGGTCTTCCCCTCTGTTGCTTATTAAAAAGAAAAATGGAGGTCATCAGATAGTTATGGACTACCTAAAGTTAAATAACTTCACAAAAGAGGATAGCTATCCTGTCCCTCACATTGATGACGCCCTGGCCCAACTCTCTGGCTCTAACTTCTTTTCTGCCATGGACTTGGCTAGTGGCTATTGGCAAATGGTCCTTTCCCCTGAAGATCAGAAGTATGTGCTCTCATTTGTAGTGAGGGTCTCTCTCTACCAACCCATTTACCTCAAGAGTTATGTAACGCACCTGCATCTTTTCAGCGTGCAATGGACCACATTTTGCAGGACCTGAAGTTAACTTGTTTCATCATATATCACAAAGATATCACAGTGTTTATTAAGAACCTCCAACGAACATCTTGATCACCTGAAGGAAGTGTTAGAAAATCGACTTTGGGCTCTGCTAGTTGGCAGGTTAACCAGTATGAAGATTGGTCAGCCCTTGCCATTTTGCCTTAGGCGTCGGGGCTAGCAGTGCTAGCTAACCCCTTGGCGTGTCACCCGCGCCATTTTGGGGATTCCCTATACTCATTCCCTAAGCAACGAAATAAATATAAACTTAAATCACAATAAGAATGAGCAAAGGGAGATATTTATTGAGAAGGAAGCGCCAGGTATTTATACTATTTACAAAGGGCTACTGCGCCCATTGCTGACCAATTGGCTCTTCTGCTGGTCTTAGCCAATCACTTCTCTTCTTATTCTTCTTCTTCTTTATCTACATTATCTCTTCCCTGGCGTTGACCCTCTCGCTCCATCCTTCACACTGTCTGAATTGGTTTTGGCTCATCCTCAGCCTTAAGTCTTCAGTGAGCCATATAAATAAATAATCTAATTAAATGTCAAATTTGGATTTGACCTTAAAATTGATATAGATGCGCCGGAAACTACTTTGGTCACTCGCTTTGACTTGAAATATTTTAGCATCTTGCCAACATCACTTCTTTTCTAATCTTGATAACAAATGAGGCACTGGAAACAACTTCAGCTGCCTTGAACTCATAATTGTCAGATCTACTGACATTGGATAATCAGTACAGCAAATTCATAGATAAGCAAAACATCAGCTTTCTGCCAGAAATCCCACAATGGACCACAAATGACCATTGGCATTGACCACTGATTCTGCTGATGGATTGGATCATCCTCAGCTATTAGTCACTGATGATCCTTCTACTAATTTGGGGCCACCAATTGGCCCCACTCAACCCTAAATACCAAACTTGGCGGAATACTAATTTTGAATCAACCCAAAATTGGGGAGCAACTAACCAGCAATCAAACTAAATACCACAAAATTCAGTCAATAAACCATTCTGCCAGGATTTGCTATATCATTTCAAATAACGCTAAATCATTGGAGGATTCCATCTAGTTAAAATCACGACATTTCCCCCACTTAACCAGATGGTAATCCTCCTAATTCCAAACTCAGCGTGTGGGGTGGGCGTCCATGGCTTGCCCCCCGCCACCAACAACTTCTGGAACCAAACCACAGTGGCGCATCACCGCCACCTCTTAATCAACCTTTGGCTACTTAAGCACCAACCAGCAGAGTCCCCCTGTAGTGAGCACCAATGTCAGAAAATCAACTTTGGGCTCTGCTAGTTGGCAGGCTAACCAGTATGAAGACTGGTCAGCCCTTGCCGTTTTGCCTTAGGCGTTGGGGCTAGCAGTGCCAGCTAACCCCTTGGCATGTCACCCGCGCCATTTTGGGGATCCCCTATACTCATTCCCTAAACAACAAAATAAATATAAACTTAAATCATAATAAGAATGAGCAAAGGGAGATTATTATTGAGATGGAAGCGCCAGGTATTTATACTATTTACAAAAGGGCTACTGCACCCATCGCCGACCAATTGGCTCATCTGCTGGTTCTTCCAGCCAACTACTTCTCTTCTTCTTTTTCTTCTTCTTTATCTGTATTATCTCTTCTCTAGTGTCGACCCTCTCACTCCATCCTTCCCAATGTCCAAATTAGTTTTGGCTCATCCTCGGCCTTAAGTTGCCAGTGAGCCATATAAATAAATAATCTAATTAAATGTCAAATTTGGATTTGACCTTCAAATTGATATAAATGCGCTGGAAACTACTTTGGTTGCTCGCTTTGACTCGAAATAATATGGCATCTCATTGACATCACTTCTTGTCTAATTTTGATAATAAATGAGGCACCAGAAACAACTTTGGCCACCTCAAGCTCATAATTGTTGGATCTTCCAACATTGGATTGTTAGCCTGCAAATTCATGGATAAGCAAATCATTGGCTTTCCACTAGAAATCCCATATTGGACCATGAATGGCCATTAGCATTGACCACTGATTCCACTGACTGATTGGATAATCCTTGACTATTAGTTGCCAGTGATCCTTCTACTAATTTGGGGCCACCAATTGGCCCCATTCAAGCCTAAATACCAAACTTGGCAGAATACTAATTTTGGCTCAACCCAAATTTGGGGAGCAACTAACCAGAAATTGAACTAAATACCATGAAATTTAGTTAATAAACCATTCCACTGGGATTGGCTATATCATTCCAAATAATGCTAAATCATTGAAGGATTCCATCTGGTTAAAATCATGACAAAGTGTTTCAATAGTTATGAAAGTCTAATATTAAGGTGAAGCCTTCAAAGTGTACCTTATTTTTAAATTTAAATTTACTGCGAGGAAGGCTGACCAGGGGATGGACACTTCCAAATGTCAACCTGAAAGAGACAAAACTTAGTAACATGGAAGGCACCCCAGAGAAGCGATGCTATCTCTTGTTACCAGCGGGAACGCCACTTATGGGGAGGGGGAGGGAACGTGTGAATGGGCCGTAGCCACAATTGAACATGTGTGGAGGAAAGGGTCTGATTTGATGAACCAAACTGGGAACCAGGAGGAGACCAGCTGTTGGCGATGTGGTGGGAGGTATCCAAACATCCACACCTGAAAGTGGTCCACCAAATGGGACTGGAATCTGTGGACAGCTTCTGGGAGGGTGGGGGTGGAGCCTGCGATGGCATCCAAGACAATCGTGTGGATAGTCCACATGGCTATTGCAACCACCAGAGCACAGAGGGAGGGTGGAAGGGGGAGGCGATTGATAAAGCAAACATATCTCTTGACAGGCTGAAGGGATGTGTTTGATCCTGGCCAAGCAGACGTTGGACTTCGCGCCATATCACTTTAGAGGTAGGACACTTCTTCAGGCGGTGGAACAGCGTTCCATACTGGCCACACATGACGCAGGATGAGTGTAAAGCGTTAGAGCGCTCAGCTGTACGGTACACCCGCCTCAGGCAGTGCCACACATGGGAACAGATTTGAGGCTGCAACATAGGATGGTGTACATATTTCCAGATAGTTTTTGGGTCTCGATGGAGTAAGGGATGTCCATCATGTCCAGGTAGTCCACCCTGGATAGGACATGGGGCCGTGTGGGGATCGCGTCATCATGGATGGGTAGCCCCTGTACCTCTTGTGTGAACTGGGGTGAGGGGTGGCCTCTTCGGGTTGTATGTCCACTTATATGAATTCTCCACTCAGCACTCCGCATGGAGAGGAGGATTCGTTTGTAGTGGGTTTTAGTACTGTGAGGACCTGTGGCCGATGGGTGTGAAGCCAGGTAGTTCATCAGGGAGTGGGGGCTCGATGATTGTTGAGGCCCAAGGCGCGGTAGAAGTTGGAGCGGGCTGCGCGGGACCAGTGTTGGGAGGGGAGCGTAGGGGCAGTGATGGCCGATATACAGGTACCCAAGATCTTGGCCGCATGGGCTCTGAAGTCAAGCAGGCCCATGCCACCATGCTGATGAAGGCCAAACATGACCTCTAACCATACTGGTGGAGGGCGGCCTGACCATAGCCATCCTTGCAGCAGGGCATGCAAGGATTTGAAGAAGCATGGGGAGAAGGGGATGGCGTGGGCTCCAAACCAGACTTTGGAGAGGAGCATAGAGTTGGCCAAAACGACCCTGCCAGTAAGGGAAGTAGGGTGGGCTCTGAGGGAGGCAATGCGCTTCGTCACGTTGTCTAGAATATGACTCTCCATTACTGCTGATGCGTATCCACCTGCCTCCACCCACACGCCCAGATGGCGGACTGTCCCTATGGTAGGGCGTGGCACAAAGGGGAGCACCAGTGGGGTGGTGTGGGGTGAGCTGGGAGGGCGAGTGCATGTGCGAGCAGATGGGCTGGGCTGAGCGCTGGTTGCAGGGGCCCAGCAGTTCTGAAACCGACCAAGGAGGATGATTTCAGTTTTGGAGGCATTCAGTGCAGCGTTACTTACCCGGGAATACTCCTGGATGAGGGCTTCAAGTGCGCGTTCATCTTTATTATTAGACACCCCAACCACACAGTCATCTGCAAATGCCATCATCTTGACTGGGGCTTGGCCTGGCGCATGGACCCCGGTGAGTTGGGCCTTCACATTTTGAAGTAGTGGGTCAAGGTTGAAGTTGTATAAGAGTGGGCTAAGGTGGTATCCTTGTCGCAAGCCCCTTTGAGGGCGGACTACTTCTGTTAGGAAGCCAGGGCCACGTACTGCCATAGTTGCAGATTCCATGAGCAGCATCACCCAGTTGATGAAGCGAGGGGGTAAGCGGAATTGATGGAGGCAGGCCCTGAGGTATTCCCAGTTTACTCTATCATAGGCCTTCTGTTGGTCCAAGAATACAAGCGCCCAGAGGCTGTTGACTGGCACGCGTTGGCCGCAGAGTGCACATTGTCCCAAATCGACCTTCTGGGTATGAAACTGAATTGTTCTGTGGAGATGGTGGCAGATGCTACAATCACTAAACGGTTAGCCATGATTTAGGGTGAAATTTTTGTATCCGTGTTAGTTAAAGAAATGGGGCGCCAGTTGGCTAAGTCTAGCTTGTCCCCTTTCTTGAAGAGTGTGACGATGAAGGCCTCTTGTCCTCCTGGCAGGAGGTGCGTTTCCAAAAGGCTCTGGTTAAGTGAGGCCAGCAGTAGTGGGGATATATATTTGAAGTACTTTTTGTAGAATTCATATGGAATGCCATCTGGGCCTGGGCATTTTTGGTTTGGTGCACCACGAATGGCTGTCCATAATTTGTTCAAAGTAATCAAATTCATTATTTCTGGGTACCAGAAAATGGTGCAGATGTGGGATCAGTTGAGAAATTCTGCCACTACGGCTGGCTGAATTAGATTGGATTGGTACAACTCAGAGTAATACTTTTGTGTTTTGATTGCCACTTCAGCTGGTATATCCACAATGGAATCATCCAATCTTCACATCTGTGTGCAGGCCACGCTCAGGTGTGGTGCAAATTTTTTTAAAAAAGTGTGCAGTGCACTTGTCACCTTTTGTGATGCGTTTGGCCCTGTACTGAACACAAACCCAATATTTGTGTTGCCTTTTGAGCGCGTTGAGGTGGGCAGCTGCCTCCGCCCACTTCCAGCCCCATGCAGAGCTGTATCCTGTAGCTGGGATATTGGACTCCAGGTGTGCCAACTCTGCCAGAGTGCGCGAAATGACAGCTGATGTGGCTCATGAGCGTCTGGAGGAGAGGTGGCGAGAGTGGCAGATGGTATCATCTTTGAAAGTTGCCCATGTAGAAATGGGGTCCATGCAAAATGGTGCAACAAACTCTTTTGCCAAAGTTGCTGATTCCACCCATGTGGAAAATCCTGGCAATGCAAGCTCGGAGGGGCGGATTTTGCACCAATGTGGGGCTTTAGCAGCTGTGACAGGTAGGTGGTAGGTTATTGAGACCAGTCAATGGTCGGAGAATTCCATTTTTGTTGTTTTAAAGTGGGATATGTGGGGTTGGAATTTCGCCGGTGTAAAGATAAGGTCTATGTGGGACATGGACCTTAATTGGCCGTTGTGGATGTGGGAGCGCATCATGTTCTCGAGTAGCAGGGCTTGCCATGGCAGCGCATCCATTAACCCAAGGGTGGCCTTTAGAATGCAAAGTTCAATGTGGTCCTGGGGGGCATGGGAGGAGGAAGGCCACCAGTCTGTTGGAGTGTTTAGCCGGCAGTTCATATCACTAACTATGAAAGGGTCTGGGGGTAGTGGGAGGGCTTTGACCAACAAGAAAAATTTCTGATGCTCTTGTGCACCGTTTGGGGCATAGATGTTGACAATAGCGTGTACCACGTCAGCCCATGAGAAGGTGACAACGAGGACTCAGCCATTGAGGAAGGTTTCTGACAATAAAAATTTGAAAAAATTATTTTTCTGAATTAGCACCCCACAGTGCTCTGACCAAAAGGATATGGATGGGAGGAGCATTGTTTTCCAAGCTTCCTCGGAACCTCATGGACAGTGGGACTCTTGGATGGCCAGGATATCCATGGGTAAATTTTGTTGTAAAAAACTCAGTTTCCTAGCCCAGGATGGGGAGGCCTTGAGTCTGGCGATATTCAACATCCCTAAAGTGAAGGTTTCCCCATCATACCTTAGGTGTGAGGGGGTGGGCACCCGGGCCCACTAGCCTCCTCTAGATCCCCATGGGCCTTCACAGCAGTGCGGGTGTTAGCAGCAATGCTATTAGGATTTTTATTAATTTTTGTGGAAAGAGTTGCATTGGCTTTAGCCTTTGCTTTTTGTTTCCCTGACATCAGACAAATTTTTTGTGGTGCAGATGAGTTTGGTGCACCATTGAGCGGGTTAAAAAAAATTTCAGTTGGGATGGGCCCCAAGTTGGTTTCAACCAGAGCTTGGGTGCAACGATTGGGTGAGATCAAGTCCCCCATTAGATCCTTGGATTGAGTGGCCCAATTGGCATGGGCTTCCCAATCTGATTGGTTGATGGATTCCCAAGTTGCTTCTGCCATGAAGGTTTCAATATCCTCCTGGCTTTGGGAGTGTGGGATAGTGGTGGTGGCTTTGGCTGCTTCCTTGGCTGCAGCCCTGTGGGCCTGCTTAGCCTTCTTCCGCTCTTGCAGGGAGATAGGCTTTACCAGTAGGTAGCAGCCTTGTGCTCCCCATGGGAAAGCCTCTTTGGTGCTTGCGGTTGGTTTGTAGTGCACCTCTCTGCTGGCCATGGCCACTGAGGGGTGCTCTTGGAATGTGACGCCCTCCTTGGTGGGCCATGCATGTGCCTTATGGCTGAACGCATCACAGTGGGTGCAGATGGGGGGTGCGCTGTCCACGGTCACCCAGAATGGGTGGGTAGTATGCCCTGCAATATCAATAAAAGTGGAGTGTGAGATCTGGGTTAGGTCCTTCACAATCTCCTTGGTCAGGGTCAGAACTGCAATGGCTTTGCCGGTGCACAGGTGTGGCATCAGCGTGAAGCATTACATTTTGAAAGATTGTATTTCACCATATATGGCAAGACCATCTTTCAGGTGTTGTTCCAAAATATCACATTTTACCGTAGTAGGCAAAAAGTCAAACGTGAGGAAAATTTGGTCTGATTTCATCCATCTGGTGCATTTGGTTTCATCAACCTGTTGCCCTTCAGGGAGGTTGACCACTACGCGCACTGCAGCAGCCTCATCTGCTGCCTCCTTGTTTTCAAAACCTAGGTCCAGATAACCGCATGACATGGAGTGAGGTGCGATGTACACTGCAGTCAGAAAAAAGGTGTGCACATCTTCACAAAATTTTATCTATAAGGCCATTTGTTGGATGTCCAGAAACATGTGGACTCCATATTCCACCGGCAAAAGTGGCTGGGAGTGTGGTGTGTTGATGTACTGGTTTCATCATGCTTGCCAAGTGAGGATTTCTGGGGAAATAGTGACTGCCAGTTTTTTTAAAATTTTTGTCTATTCTGCCAGTTTCTCTGGGGCATTTTTGAATGTTTGAGGCCACAGGCCTTCCACCTGCTCCTCTTACCTTACTTGCCCAACTGCTCCCTGACATGGGTGCAGACTAATCTCCTCTATGAGATTATCAAACTAGATTCAGACTTGAATTGAATAGGTTGCAAAAGTGATTGCAACAAGAAAGAAAAGTTAGGATTGCCAATAAATTTAATAATGTGACAACTTAAAAAATAAAATCAAAGGTATAAATTTTTACTACAAGTGAAGCTGCAGCTTCACAGCTATTAAAAAAAATGGAAAAAAATCTTGCTTTTAATTTTTTTGGGAAAAGAGAACCTCCTTTATCAAAGGCACTTTTTATTTTGAAATCATTGATTATTAAATACTCAATAAAACCCTTTTCTGAAGTCAGTACCATCTTCAAACTTGACTTATAGAATCTTTCTCACAAATACAAATCAAAACTAATATTGGATTGAGTCCAAGTGTAAACTATAAGCAACTTAGAATATATAGTGCTGAGTATATATTGTTATAATTTTGTGGAATCGTTGAGATATGTGATAAGAGATTTTGCACAGGGTTTGGCCACTGGGCAATAGAACCAATGATATGATGATCGTGGCCCTCAGAAATAACAAATAAACTTAATTTAATAAATATGGAGCACTTGCTCCTACTACACTATTTTATTTAATATAATAAACACAGCGGATCCTCGCTGTTTCACTCACTATATTTTCTTAACAACTTCTCATCTCTTAATTGCCCATCTTACTTATATATAGCAGCTTTGGATGATACTGCTCTCATAGCTTGGACTATTCTGTTCCACCAATTCTCCTCATTTCATCTTGATATTCTATAGTTCTCTAATGCCCCAATTGTAGGCGATTTAATTTGTATTCATCAAATGTCAACATCGCCCTATCACCTTATTTAGAGGTGATCCAATAATTAACCCATTATATCCCAATATTGCCTCAACTCAAAGCACTCAAATAATTATAACTGATATCATGTTCGGTGGATTCTTCACAATCCGCCCTAGCTGTTCCACAATTATCGTCCAGTCATATCAGAATCGCAACATATATAATATAAATGCCTATTATAAAGGCACTTTAAAATATGGTGCCAACTTCAAAAAGAGTATTGTTGAGTATTTATAATTTAGTAATTCTATAAATTTTTAGCACCTTTTTTAAAAAGAGATTATTTTTTCCTAAAATTTTTTTAAAGGGTGTTCTTTTTCCCCAAAATTTTTTTGAAGGCAGTTTTTTCCTATAAAAATTTTAGTGCACTTTTTAAAGTTACTTCTTATTTTCCTATCTTTTTAAACTCACTATCTATATAGCTTTTTTGAAAACTCACTATTTCTATATAAAAATAAAAAATCATTGTATATATTATATTATCTCATAACAAATCTACAAATTTACCCAAACTTGCCACAAATATCTATGACTTTGGGAACTATATGCTATTTTTCTTTTCTTATTTATAAAAATATAAATAAAAGTCATATATAGAATATTAATGGTATATAAATTATAATGCTACTCTTTATAATATTTTGGCTGAGTGGTTTGTAAGTTATTGGTCGGTTTGATAGGTTCAATAATTTTGAGTAAGCAGATGGAAATTGTATCAATTCATTAGCCTCTGTTCATTACCCTCATTAGTTTTGGTAAGCGATTGATTATTTGGTTAATTCAATATGGCCATTGGTTTCTGTACACAGTTGTGATTGGTTGATGCGATGAGTTCGATTAGTTTTGGTTGAGTGGTTGGTGGTTTTTAGATGATTCGACAGATTCAAGACAGATTCAATGGGTTTACTATGCACTTTAGAATTTACTTAGTTAAGTCGATAGGTTTAATCACTGTAAACTTATCGATGTCCATCTAACAAAATACTAAACTCGCGATCAAATACCATCGACTCTATATAAATTTTAATATAAAAAACTAAGGTTACTTTGAAGCTATCGATTCACCGTGTCGGAATTAAGTTTATCCGGTAATAAACTAGACTCGCAATTGACCACCATCACTTTCGATAATTTTAATATAGAACATGAAGTCATATTAAAAAATGACATCATATTTGAAGCTACCGAATCAGTCAAATACTCACTAATTGCTCTGCCAAAACGGTACCCCAATTCATAAATATATATAGATTTTTACTTCTTATATATAAAACTTTTTCTTTTATTGTAACAACCCTTACAAAATTGGTATGGTACCTAAGTGGAGCATCCTCCTTCTTTTTAGAAAAGTTCATCTAAATTGGTCCAGTAGTTTTGGAGTATGCGAGAACAAACATAAAAAACATAAATACAGGTTGAATTGAGAACCTTCTTTTTCAAAGTTGGTTAAAAAACTAAAATAATCGATTAGAATCATTTAGCAAATTGTAAACTCGAGCAACGCTGAGTTAAACAGCTTGTATCCCACAAATCTAACAAAGAGTGCGGAAGGTAACTAATGCTCTATTGATATAATTTATTGATCAATGCTAACATTTAAGGTATTTGGGTATTTTTTATAAATTAACGCTTTGCTGAATATCAATTTAAATCAGCTTTAGATTTGGTTAGGATTATATTTTGAGTTTTTAGATTTAGCTTATTCTTAATCGCTTGGTTGATCTCGTTATTATAGCTGCTCTCATTTTTTGTTTCCTATATAACTTTTAGCATGTTTCTTTTGAGCTCTTGTTTGAGGAATATTCTTTTACACAATTTTTGCGCTTTTGCTTTATGGTTATATCAGCCTTTTTTAGAGTTGGGTTGGTTGATTCTTTGTCTATTCTTCGTTTCTTACATTAGTGAAAAAGTGGCTCAAGTTAGGTTTCACCTGTGAATTTAAATACTCGGTTTGTTTTTGTTTTTAGTTTATTATTATTACTTACTTTTTGGTCATCCTATACCGTAAACTAAACTTTCAAGAGAACATCGATCGATATCTTGCTTATGTCGATTTGAGCTATATAGATTTCAAGAATTGTTTTATCCTTTTTATTTAAAGCAAATATTGTTATAATGTGAGGTTTAACTGGGAAATATTTTCAGTTCTGTTCTTTAAATACTCTATTTGGTTGAAAGTTATTTATTTTTTGTTTGGCACTTTTGGAGTTTAAAATAAAGTAACTGTTTAGCTAGCGTGCCAAGCATTAATAAACAAAGCTTGAATAGTAAAACCATAGCAAAGCACAGCCAATATTTCTGCCTTAGCTTTATACTGTAAACAAAAGTTTTTTGTAGCACCTAAAATGCTAGACTGAATTCACCCAAACTCGGCACAAATATTTTATGCAACGGGAGAACCAATATAGGATAGGTGTTTTTGATACGATTTTTAATATAAATTTTCCATTTTAGAAAAAGGAATATATAAGCCTATGAATAAATTACAAATCTGAACACTGCTGGGTAAATCGTCTAGTATACCCTAAAAAAGCATGATTTGAGCCATTTAAATGACAAATGCACACACCTAAGATTAAAGTAGGCGTGTTTATATGACGTTTTTATAATCTGAAATACTTTTTTAAGACATACTTTATGTTATGTTTTTTCCTCGTTAAATTTATATAGTATTTCTTTTTATAGTAAAAGGTAGTTTTATCTTTTGATTTTATGTTTATTTACACTAGCTATAGAACATTTTGCACCTTATTATAACTCCTAATTCATTTTTTATTTACTTTGTTTTATATAATAATTAACATGAAGTTTTTGTTTTTGATAGCGCTTATTTTAAATTATAAATGAGTTTTGGTCGCTCGCAAGCGTTTAATTTTCGCCCAACGCCTCCTCTAAAAGGAAGTTTTCCTCTTGATCATGAAGGAGAGTGTCAGTTTTTAATGAAAGAATACCTTGCTTGTCTTAAAGAAAATAAGGCTAAAAGCTTAGCTTGTCGGAATTTTTCAAAAGACTATCTTAAATGCAGAATGGAAAGGTATTATTTTTTTTGCTAAAATTAGATATTTGTTTATTTTGGGTTTTGTAAGAATGTTCTTTGATATTGAAGCTCATTTATTTGCCTAAAGTATAGTATATATTAAATATATATAGGCTTCTAGCATGCTTTTTATATAAGAATTATTTTTTTCTAGTTTTTTATTTATTGATCAGTTTTTTAGATAGTCGTAAACTTTTAGTCAGATTTTTCTTAATGGTTTCTTTATTACAAAACTATAAAGCTTTAAAGGACTAAAAAACTCCATGATTTTGCTTAATTTATTCTGGTTCTTAGAGAACTTATGGCTCCAGATGATTTTGTGAGACTAGGATTCGAAGAAGAACCTAAAACTCCTGAAACTTTAGATAAAGTATAACTCTTATTTAAATATTTGAACTGTTTTTGTTTCTGGCTTATAAAATTAGCAAATTATGGAGAATTGCATGACAATGTGATTTATAAGTCAAATCTTAAGAATGTTAGTGTAGATTCTACGCATTAAGTTGCAGAAAAGTCTCATTATTTTGAATGTTTAAGCTTATAAATAACTATAATATAGATAGTTATTACTTTAAAACTTTTAGACTAACTTTAAGATTGTACGTCTTTTCTTTATTTATTAAATATGAGAATTTTTATTTAAATTATCATCAATATTATGATCAATGAACTCCGTGCTGTGACAGAAAAGTGTAGTGTATATTTTAGTATGTCTTAATTCTTATAATTATAAACCAATTTACTTACTTTATATTTAAATCATCTTAATACAATTTGTAAATACAAGGATAATTATCTATATATAAGTAAAAACCATTTTATGTATGCGTGTGTATTTATGAGACAAAGCTCCTCCTAAACAAATGAACCAAAAAATGCTAAATTTGGACCAAATACTTTATAAATTTTTGGAATGGTCATAGGCTAAATTTTAAAAAATGTTTATCTATAATATATATATATATATAAAGACACTATTAATCAAGGTTTCTCTTAAACCACAAAAGCCAGGAATTTGAAAATTGGCATGAGGTTTTGTTCAAAATTTGTAGTTTAGCCAAGAAATCATTTACTTTTATGACTTTTTTAAGTATTTTTAAAAATGTGAAAAAGCAGTTTGAAATTTACTTTAATAAATTTTATACACAATGATTCAAATTAGAGAAAGTATTCTAAAAAGTATTCTAAAAATCAACAAACATATGTTTATAAAATTTGGTATGTATGTGCAGCTTGGGTGTCAGAATATCAAGTACATAAAAGAGATTTTTTAAAATTTACTTTTAGCAACAAAAATTGCAAAAAGATATAAATTTATACATATATAACTCATATAAAAAATTATTTCTCCCATAATACTTCCCTATCTATGCAAGATTTGGCATCATATGCTATTAGTTGTTAGGTTCTCATGTAGGTAAGAATTAAGAAATCCAATTTGTGAATACAAAATTGTAGTAAAACTATGAATCTATATTAATTAAAGCAAGTGTTTGCATGCATGTGCACAATGCCAGCCAAAAACTACAGCATGCTGAGCTTTAAATTTTGAACATTAGTGGACAAAAAGAGTCCTTGTGCACCCTTGTTGGACATTCTCCTTCTCAAATTTTGAAAAAGAATGTTGGAGGTAAAAATGCCCCCAAATCCACTACTATGATTGGCCAATTATATGTCCAATCTTCTAACAATACTATAATTAATAAGAATATGAGTACCATCAGCCAAAAGACCCTAGCGGATTCTCAGTGGAACCCTACCAATGGGAAAACATGTTATATAATCAAAATCAGCTTATTAAGGTAAAAACTGATGTTTTTCTTTTTTGTAACAATCACTTTAGTTACTACAATTCAATTCAAGCAGCAAATTTGGATAATCACACACAGGAGAGAAGGGCAACTTTTATCAATAAAAATAATACAACATGGGTGAGTGTCGTGGTGAGTGGTGCACTTAATGGTGCAACTAAGGGCAAGAAACGCCCTGGAGGGGGACCAGGAACCCAATCCGCAAAGAAATTGCAAACCCAGACACCATCTGGGTTTATGGTATTCACTGTAAAGCATGCATAATATATGTACATTCAGTTCAACCAACCCTTGTCAAAGGTGGAGCACAGGATTAGACTCTTCCTTGGGGATGAGTCACTGACCCTGTGGGAGAAGACATGTGAGGCACAGCCCTCACTTTTCCCTCATGCGGTGTACATAGCCACCAACAACATGGGCTGCGGCTGGATTGATATTGGTTTTGAAACAGCTGATGAAGCTGATGCCACTGCAAAAGTCTGTGTGGAAATTGCCCTCCCCAAGGGCAAAAAAATTGTGTGCACCGTGCACACCAGATGGAACATGTAACGCACTGGCTCCTTCCAATGAGCCACGAATGAGTTGGGCAACAGGATCCATGTTACAGACCATAGGGCTGACAGGGCTCCTGATACTACTCTCCTTGTGCGCGCGCTACAAGATTGGACAAGCACCCCCTGGAAGACAGTTGCAAATATACTTAACCCCAGCAACATGCCTTGACTCCAAGACAAGGTATAAAGGGAGGCAATAGCTCTCCC
This sequence comes from Massospora cicadina, assembly GCA_022478985.1. Taxonomy (NCBI): domain Eukaryota; kingdom Fungi; phylum Entomophthoromycota; class Entomophthoromycetes; order Entomophthorales; family Entomophthoraceae; genus Massospora; species Massospora cicadina. The sequence continues at coordinate 5,688 of JAKSZP010013958.1, read as the reverse complement.
AAGCTCACTCTCAAAGTCCAATTCTTGTTGATTCAAGCCAAACATGGCTGCAGTTAGGCAATATTTTAAATAAACTCAAACTGTAAATATATGAATTTTAAAGTTCTTTTATTTAGTATTGGCCAGGTTGATAGAAAACAGAACTGAGAAGCCTCCAGCTCCCAGTTCCTTCCCTATATACACATGCTACAAGCTAATATAAAATATAACACAAGCTTATGGTGCTAATCTGACTAATGCTTGGTGTAAACCTTACAGCAGGATCGCAGAATCCTCACTCAATGGTTCTGTGCCAGTTCCGATTCTCAACAGTTCCGCACCAGTTCCATTTCGAATTCCAAACAAACTGCAAAACTTCCAAGCACCTGTTCCATTCCATTCTTGATTCGAATCCAAATCGAATCTCAAAACTCCCCATTTTACCTGATTCTCGTTTTTCCTCGACTTGGACACCCATCTGGCTCCTTGGCCTACTCCAAGCTCCTGCCCCTTAGGCGTCCCTGCCAGGACCAACTCCCCCTCCTCCTCCATACATCCAGACACAGCCTGCCCTGTCTTACCAAAGATCAGGGCAATGTGATGCTGAGGATAAACCTCAACCATCACAGAACAAAGCAAAAACTTTGTTCATCTCTTTCAACTCGCTCCCCACCAACCTTCCTTATAAGGTAATCAAGGAAGAGCTCCACAAAGGTCTTGTGGTCTATGAAGAAATTCAGCAACTTGAATTACAGTGATTTTGCCTGATGCCCAACCTGTGTACGGGAAAAGCTATCACTGTAATCAACCCCTTCCCAGAAGTGGAAAAGGACTTATCCAGAATTTCACTTTGCAGATGGGGGCCAGTCAGCCGCATTCTGAGTTACACCAGAATGTGCACCACCCATTTGCAACCACTGTGGCTCACTGGGCCACAAGGAACATGCATGCCCTGTGAAGAGGGGCTCAATAGAAAATGATTATTGTGAGGAAGCAATGGATGAAGATAATGAAAACTTCGCCAAAATAACTGATGGTCACCACCCATTCCGCTGGGGAGAAGATGGACTATACTCCATCATGGACCCAGTTACATGCAAAGAACATAAAGTGGCACAAGAAGCCCACAAGTGAGCAGCGGCTGAAGTGGCAGCACATGCAGAGTCTGCCATTAACCCTGGACAAATTTGAGAGGATATTTCAGATATTCACTGAGCCAACCAATCAGAACAATATGCCTAGGTCAAAATTTTCACAGTAACCTGACCGAGTCACAAAGCGACATCAGTCATGCACATACTGAGGAGCAATGCAACCGAAATTTGGGCAAAAACGTGGTGCACAATTCATCAAAGTCAAACCTCAAAAATATAGAATCCAATCAACAATCTGTATCAAATCAACATGAGACCTGTGCGGGAAAGGTTGACACAAATGCAAAAAACTGCAATTCCTGTGAATCATTGGGTTATATCAAGGGAACCAACAATGGCAGTGAAAGAGTTGGAGTACAGATGTGGAGCATGGCCAGAATGAGCTGCGGTAGGATAGGGCCAGAGGGCCCTCCCAACCGCTCCTGAGGCACCATGGGCACCTCAGTGTCAATAGGGATGCTAAAGATTGCAGGAGCCAGGGCTCATATGTCCCAAGCCAAAAAGCTGGAATTCCTGCAAAAGCCTCTTGTAGACATCTTGGCCATCCAAGAAATCCACTGTATACAAGGGGAAGAAGGATCCTGGTCAACCAGGGTCATACCATCACAATCAGTATGGACATCTCACTGTGGGGTGATTGTCCAAAACAACAAAAAATTTAAAATTACAAATTCATCATCACACTTGCACGGTCGAGTCCTGGTAGCAACAATCACATGCCAAGAGGAAATAATTTTGATAGCATGTGTCTATGCACTGTGCACTGCAACTGAGAGAAAACAATTTTTGAAAACATTCCTACTCTCACCCTCCCACCAGATACCATTATGTTAGGCAGTTTCAACTTCTGGGATAACCCCAATATGGATCAATGGCCTAATCCCAGGGGAAACCCACCTGGACACATTGAATTCTGCACAATGAAGGCATCTCTTGGCCTACAGGATGCTCTCCCCCCCAGTTCATCACTCCTTCCCCACATGATGTGGCCCAACATATGTGAGGGAGCACTCATATCAATGAGTCACATTGACCACATCCTCATCCCGCAATCCCACCGCTCAAGAATCTCCAAATTTACAACAAAAAAGGTCAATTTTTCTGACCACCAATTGGTTACAGTGCAGTTAGCACCAACCCAATCCCACACACAGGTGTCGCCTTGATTAAAAGCTTCACCCAGAAAATATAAGATTGCCTGAGATATCTGACTGGGTCAAAAACGAGGCTATGAACCCAGAATTCACAGCCCCATTCACTTCAGATCCCATTGACATAGGAAATTTCAAAAAGGATTCAATCAACAAAACCTGACATATTGCATCATGTAAGTACACCACGGCCACGGCCACAATCAAGCGTACCTTGGCGGAACTAGACCACCTGGAGATAAATACTCTGAGATCTGGCTATAGCCCCAACTGGGGATGCAAATGGGCAGAAATATCTGCCCGACTTAACAATCTCATCTTTGAACACCAACACAGAATCAAAGTATTAAACAAAGGTAAGTTCATAAAGGAAGGCAAAACCTGTTCAACATACTTTTTCCACCAATTCCACTCCCGCAGAAACCAGCCCATGTGAGCACAGGTCTGCAAGACCAACGGCACCGTGGCAACCAACCCTGAGGAGGTCAAGGCAGAAGTACACCGTTGTTACAACAAATTATATCACGAAATGCCAACAGATTCACAAAAAATTAAAAAATTTATACAAACTGACAAGATACAAAGTACACCACTGAATTACAACATACTATCCCTAATTACATGGGAGGAGCTTTGGGAGACAATTTGCGGTGCACCACATAGGAAATGCCCAGGGCCTGATGGGATACCCTACAAATTTTACAAAAAATATTTTCAACAAATTGCCCCCCTCCTATTGGCATCTATAAACCAGTGCTTGTTGGAAACACGCCTACTACCGGGAGGCCATGAATCCTACGTTATATCCTTGTATAAAAAGGGTGACAATTTGGACCTGGCCAACTGGCGCCCAATTGCACTCTCCAACACTGACACGAAAATTCTAACAAAAATTTTAGCAGCCAGATTAGGCGCATTTGCCTCTGAAGTCCTATCACCCAACCAGTTTGGGTTTGTACCAGGGCGTTCAATCTGGAACAACATTCACCCTGTTGCAAACATTTGCCAATCCAAAGCAACTGGTGCCCTAGTCTTCTTGGATCAGGAAAAGGTATATGACCAACTTAGCTGGCCATACCTAAAAGAATGTCTACATGCCTTCAAACTCCCACCAAGATTCATAAAATGGGCGATGCTCCTAACAGAATCTGCAACCATGGCTGTATGCGGCCCTGAATTCCTGATAAACAAGATTAAACCACACAGAGGGCTCAAACAAGGGGATCCCCTCAGCCCACTGCTATACAATTTCAGCTTTGACCCACTCCTCTGAGTAACTGACTCACGTCTTATGGGGATAACCGCACAAGGACAACCAACAGTCAAGATACTGGCCTTTGCAGATGACTGCGTAGCAGGTATAGCAAACAATGAAGATGCCTAACAGCTGGAACGCATTCTAGAGGAATACTCCAAGGTGAGCAATGCATCGCTCAACAAAAGAAAGACAGAAATCATCCTCTTAGGCAAATACACAAACAACTGGGCCACAACATCAGAACCTCATACCAACACATGAAGAAAAGACCCAATCATTTTACCCTTTGCAACACCTCCCACCACCACTCCTGTCTGATACCTTGGAATTTGGCTAGAATCAGGGGGATATGCCAGTGAGACAATGGAAAGTAACCTGTTACAATGGGTATCCAAACGCGTCACCTCCCTCAAGGGAAGAACCCCAGGATTAACAGGGCGAGTTATAGTTGCTAACTCGCTCATCACCCCAATACTATGTTACCCAGCCCACGTGATCGCCTTCTCACCTACCTTTATAACTTCAATCCGCGCGCTTATCCAGGGCTGGCTGTGGCCCGGCTCTCACCCTCCTATACAGAAGGAAACACTATTTGGCCCACGCTCAAGCAGAGGCATGGGACTAATAGATTTCAAGAGCCCCGCCAATCACATCCTAGGTACCTGGATAAAGGAAAACCTTGCTCCAGACCTCCTGCAACAACATTGGTCCAGAGCAGCAAGGACTAACTTTGCACAGGCGCTCAAATTAACCAACCCACTTAGCCCACCCAGACTACTTACATACCTTGCCAAACACCCTACTGCAATGGGTCCGCATGGAACCTCCCCTCATTTTAAATATATCCTCTGAAATATCCTCCATATGGGATGGACCATAGTGAACATGTTTACTATACAGGGAAGGGGATGACCCAGCCCCCAATTCAAATTAAGAAACCCAGAAAAACACCCCCAGAGAGATATACTCGCAACAACCCCAAACATAGCTAGGATATAATACCTAGATATGTTGGACATTCCCTACGATTTAACCACACAGAAGGCAGTGTGGAAAATGACTAACCACCCATTCCTACAGCCGAGTATAAGAGCAAATGCCTGGTGCTATCTGAGAAGGACCTATAGGATGGCGGACCACTCCAACTCCCTCCATGAATCATGTGCAGTATGTGGAGGGGAGGGATCCCTACATCACCGCCTAGAAACATGCCCCCCAACCAAAGCTATATGGCAGGAAGTCGCATGAATGCTTAAGATCCAAAATGAACAGGAATTCTTGATATCAGAAGCATCTTCGCGCTCCAGATCAAGTCACCAATCCCATCTACCCTCCGCTCCCTAATAATACCCATTGCAATGTGGACAATCCACACAATTGCATTAGATGCGTTCAAGGGCATGGTCCCAACCATTCATGGGGTTATTAACAGATTCCATGTCCACTTACTGGAGCACTTCCAAAACTGGCTCTATGGATATATGAGACCAAGGCAAAAAGCGCTCATAGAATCATGGTTCCCACTCTGGTTCCTCCACACAGACCCTTTCCTTCACACCTGCTCCATAGCAGGGGAAACCCCCTCAGAGTAGTGCACCAACCCCATACCTGGCAGTCCCGCTGGCAACAGGGGTAACTTGAGTACCCTGGGGTGCCCAATTTTATATTTGTCAGTTATTTCCTTAGTTTTACATATATTCGGTAATGTCCATCCCCTGGTCGGCTTACCTCAGTTAAATAAAAGGTAAAAACTGATAGTTGGATTGCTCTGACTCCTCGGCCAAATTTGGGGCATCCATCACATGGTTCCCCCTCAGCCGCATCTCATTCCATTCCACTTCCTAAGTGGGGACCCCCCTTTTTTAGGCGTGGCGGAGGTCCCCCAAGGTGTGAAGATTTTACCCACCGGTGATTGGGTGTAATTTATCAAATCATTACCACACAGGTTTGTTCTGCCCCAGAATATTTTCCCTCGTTCTGATAGACTGAAGCCTATCTTTCCTAATTTGGATGACTAAGCTTTTTGACGCTATAGCCCTAAATTCCCATGGCCCCAATATTCAAATTAGTTAGAATAGGAAATACTATTATCAAATTGGGGATCTTTTTCTGGCTGACCCTGCACAAATAATAAAAAAATAAAAAA